>BTPG01000006.1:154635381-154787743 GCA_036245525.1 Semisulcospira habei
GGAAGTAGACACTATTTCTCAGGAAGGCCAACTCTGACAGCATTGAGTGGTGGGGTGTGGGTGTGTGTGTGTGTGGGGGGTGGGTGGGGGGGTGGGTGGGTGGTGTGTATTTCTCGGGAAGATATTTTAACTAGCCTTTTGTTTCCAAGGGGTTGGGGGACCTGACTGGGCAGATAAATCTGTTAAATGAATTTGGTCAAGTGCGTTTGTTTATTTACGGAAAGGATTAAATAAATCAATTGTTTCTTAAATGGGTGTCGTTGTAATCTCCTATATACTTTCTCTTACACCACCACGGCGACACTACCACGACAGGCTCTCCTGTCTGCTGAACACGATAGCGTCTTACACCACCACGACAGGTTCCCCTGTCTGCTGAACACGATAGCGTCTTACACCCCCACGGCGACACTACCACGACAGGCTCCCCTGTCTGCTGAACACGATAGCGTCTATACCACCATGGCGACACTACCACGACAGGCTCCCCTGTCTGCTGAACACGATGTGTACACGGTAACTTTGGCAACACCAGTCTTACTGTGTCCTTTACGCAACGCCTGTTGCGGAGTTAGCTAGCTGGCCGGCTACACAGTTTGTCCAAGAGGTGTTGGGTTCGAAATAATATACTTGGTAGAAGTATTCTCTTCTTGTATAATCCCGTTCACTGCCACCACTGTGAAAGGCTTCTCCTCTCTCCTTTCAAAATAATACACCAAGTACTGAACTTCTTTTCAACTTTCTTTATTCTGGTTTACAGTCCTTCTCTGCCGGCCGCCAGCTCACAACTAACTCATTCTTCCCCTTTCTCACACTCTACACCCTTCCTCTCTATCTTGATTAAAACTACCCGACCCTTGATCTATGACATCTGACAGTGGACAGTAGACCCCTGCCCCCGCCTTAACTAATTGCTAAGCCTTCACCACATCCCGGCTGCATCTCTGCACTACGGTAAACATTCTCACGCTGCAACAGTCACACCCTAATTACTGGTTCCACCGGACCCTGAATATCTCTACATCTTGACACTCTGCCTTTACAGGCCACATAGGGCAATTAGGTTACGCCCCCTTTTCACACACTGTTATCCGTTAGCCTCTTGCAGCATAAAACTATGAACGAAGAACTTTTCTGCCAAAACAAAAAAATCCACGCGGAGCACATCACAGGAGAAACATTTTCAGCAATTCTTAAAAAAAATAAGAGTTAGCGTTTTTCACAACACTCAAATGCACTAAGTACCCCATGGGACAAAACTGTCGTCTGCAAGCCTGCATACAACCGTGCACATGCCCCAATTAGGCTCCCATGAACACACTAGGTCGACTAAAATTACCCAGATTTTGCTCTTTTTCACACCACCTGCTATGCCTTTTCCTCGCGCTGGGACCATATGGCGTTGAGGCGCATCCCCTGGGTGGTGGATAGGGGGTCCCTCGTGAGAGGGGTGCACCGAATGAAATAACGTGCCGTGAACCAACATGGTCTAAGGGAAGGTGACCCCGACAGAAAACCCCTGGTCCTCCTAGTAAGGGGGTTGGGCGTGGGGGTAGCTTCCCCACCCTGCAAAAAAGGAAATAGCTACAAAAACGCCGACGAAAAGACTAACAGTAATTCCTTTCCTGGAGGAGAAAGGTTCTTCTACCAGAAGACTTATGACGTCCTGTGGTGAAAGCCGGAAGTCTTCGGAAGCCACAGGACCGAGCCGCCTCTCTCTATCCAGGGATACAACCATGGGCACATGGAACGTCAAGACCATGTACCAGAGCGGCAAGGCCGCCCAGATAGCAGCGGAAATGCAAAAGTACAACCTTTCCCTGCTAGGTATCGGTGAAGCCAGATGGACGCAGTCTGGCCAGAAAAGGCTGTTAAGTGGGGAGATGATTCTGTATTCAGGTCATGAAGAGGAGAATGCCCCCCATACAGAAGGTGTAGCATTCATGCTGTCACCAGTGGCACAGAGAGCGCTGATGGGCTGGGAACCTCTTGGACCAAGAATCATCACAGCAGCCATTAGAACCAAGAAAAAGCTCAAGCTGAACGTCATCCAGTGTTATGCGCCCACTAATGACAGGGACGAGGAAGAGAAACAAGAGTTCTACGACCGACTCCAGAGTGCCTTGGACAAATGTGCGGAGCGAGACATCACCATCGTCATGGGCGATTTTAATGCCAAAATAGGGGAGGACAACACCGGATACAAAGAGGTGATGGGGAGACGGGGACTAGGCTCGGAGATGAGTGAGAAAGGGGAGAGGTTTGTAGAATTTTGTGCTCTAAACCGACTTGTCATTGGAGGCAGCATCTTCCCACACAGAAGGATACACAAAGCAACTTGGGTCTCACCTGACCATACAACAGAGAACCAAATAGACCATATCTGCATTAGCAAGAAATTTAGAAGATCCCTTCAAGATGTTCGAGTGAGGAGGGGAGCAGATGTCGCCTCTGACCACCATCTGCTTACCTTAAGAATGAAGCTCAAGCTAAAGAAAAGCCACACAGAGACAACAAGAAGACAGCGCTATAATGTAGGCCTCCTGAGAGATTGATTGATTGATTGTACATTGCTTAACGTCCCGACAGCAACAAGGCTTTCTCAGGACGTGCCTGCACTACTTGTGAAAAAAAAACTAAACAGAAAATTGAATGTATGTCGCCAGCCGGTCAAATACATTAAATAAACCTACAACATGGGGCATAAATAAAGCTAAGACCATTTAGCAACACACATCCAATATCAAGAGCTACAGGCAGTGCAGACAGTAGGGAGAGTTTTAAAAAGGCAAATACAGATGAATGGACCTCGGGTAGACAGAAACACATGCCCCAGAATAGAGAGAAAAACCCACCCTGTGGGGCTGACCAGGGTGACCCTGGGAACTAAAAAACACCTAACCCCACCCAAGTCCCCCAGGGCAGACCCGGGTGGGGGTCCTCCTGAGAGAAACTGGAGTTAGAGAAGAGTTCAAACTGGTGCTGTCCAACCGGTTTCAAGCGCTACAGGAGCTAGTAAGTAAAGAGGAGGCGGTCACCACAGAGCAGCAGTGGAAGGCAGTTAGAGAGGCGCTGAACTCAACCTGCAAAGACACTGTCGGCACAGACCTTGAAGAAGATAGAAGTGAGGAAGCAGAAGAAAGCAATTGTCAACAACAGTCGCACGAGAGCAGCCAAAGTAAGGGCACAGGGGGAATACTCAGAAGCCAACTGCGAGGTGAAGAGGAGTATCAGGGCAGACAAGAGGGCCTACACAGACAGCCTGGCAGCAGAGGCAGAAAAGGCAGCAGGCAGCGGCAACATGAAACAGCTCTACGACATTACCAGAAGATTGTCAGGCAAGTATGGCCATACAGAAAGACCAGTAAAAGACAAAGAAGGCAAGCCAATTGCAGACAGAGCAGACCAACTCGACAGATGGGCCGAGTATTTTCAAGAGTTACTGAACAGACCTAGTCCACCCGACCCCCCAGACATCCAGCCGGCAGAGACCGACCTACCCATCAGCTGTGACAGACCCAGCCGGGAAGAGATCAGAAGAGCAGTGGCATTTTTGAAGAACGGCAAAGCAGCAGGCCCAGATGGCATCCCAGCGGAGTCTCTGAAAGCAGACCTAGAGATGACAGTGGAGATGCTGTACCCACTGTTTGGAAAGATCTGGGAAGAGGAGGTGATGCTGGCTGACTGGAAGGAGGGGTACCTAATAAAAGCTTCCCAAGAAAGGCGACCTCAGCAAGTGTTCCAACTACAGAGGAATCACCTTGCTGTCAGTACCAGGAAAGGTCTTCAACAGGATCATCCTGGAGAGAATGAAGAGCTCCGTTGACCCCCAGCTGAGAGACCAGCAAGCAGGATTCAGGAAGAACCGATCATGTACAGACCAGATCGCCACTCTCTGCATCATCGTGGAACAGTCTCTGGAGTGGAGCTCCCCGCTGTACGTCAACTTTGTGGATTATGAGAAAGCATTTGACAGTGTGGACCGAGAGACTCTGTGGAAACTCCTACGACACTACGGTGTACCCACAAAGCTCGTCCGCCTGATCAAGAGCAGCTACGATGGCATGACATGTCGCGTGATCCACGAAGGGCAGTTCACCAGGGAGCTCCAGGTCAGAACTGGTGTCAGGCAGGGGTGTCTGCTGTCTCCGTTCCTCTTCCTACTGGCCATAGACTGGGTCATGAAGATGACCACAGAGCACAGACGAAGTGGAACACAGTGGACACTGTGGACACAGCTTGACGACCTCGATTTTGCAGACGACTTGGCATTACTGTCCCACACTCATCAACAAATGCAGGACAAGACCACGAGGCTTGCTGACATCTCGTCCCAAGTGGGCCTCACCATTCACAAACAGAAAACAAAGACAATGAGGCTGAACGCAACCAGGGAAGAACCAGTCTTGCTTGCTGGCACCCCGTTGGAGGAGGTGGAGTCCTTCACCTATCTCGGGAGCATCATAGACAAAAAAGGCAGCACTGATGCAGATGTCAGAGCACGAATCGGTAAAGCCAGAGCAGCCTTTCTCCAGTTGAAAAAAGTGTGGAGTTCCAGAGAGCTGTCACAACACACCAAAGTCCGGATTTTCAGCTCCAATGTAAAAGCAGTTCTCCTATATGGAGCAGAGACTTGGAGATTGACAAAAACCACAGTCAACAGAGTACAGACCTTCATGAACAGTTGCCTTAGAAGAATTTTGAAAATCCACTGGCCAGAGAAGATCAGCAACGTCAGACTCTGGGAGAGAACAGAGCAGATAACAGCAGAGAATGAAATTGGGCGAAGAAGATGGGGATGGATCGGTCACAGTCTGAGAAAGCCAGCTTCCAGTATCACTGGGCAGGCATTGTCATGGAACCCCCAGGAAAAGAGGAAAAGAGGTAGGCCAAGAAACTCCTGGCGTCGAGACCTCCAGGCAGACATCAAGAGACTGGGAACCACCTGGAGTAGAATCGAAGGAGAAGCACAGGACAGGAGTTGCTGGAGGCCAGGTCTCTCGTCGACGGCCTATACCCGGGTAGGTTGATTGATTGATTGTACATTGCTTAACGTCCCGACAGCAACAAGGCTTTCTCAGGACGTGCCTGCACTGCTTGTGAGAAAAAAAAAAAATAAACAGAACATTGAATGTATGTCGCCAGCCGGTCAAATACATTAAATAAACCTACAACATGGGGCCTAAATAAAGCTAAGACCATTTAGCAACACACATCCAATATCAAGAGCTACAGGCAGTGCAGACAGTAGGGAGAGTTTTAAAAAGGCAAATACAGGTGAATGGACAAAGGGTAGACAGAAACACATGCCCCAGAATAGAGAGAAAAACCCACCCTGTGGGGCTGACCAGGGTGACCCTGGGAACTAAAAAATACCTAACCCCACCCAAGTCCCCCAGGGCAGACCCGGGTGGGGTTACCCGGGTAGGGGTGACAGGCGTAAGTAAGTAAGTAAGCTATGCCTTTTGTTGCTCAAAATGCCAAAAAAGGCACACAATTGAAGTTTTACACCCTAACAAAATGGCAAAAAGGGAGGAAATTTATTTTTTTAACTATTTCTGGCGGAAAAGTTACTACATGCACCGGAAGCAATTGCCCTGTATTGGATTGTACATTGCTTAACGTCCCGACAGCAACAAGGCTTTCTCAGGACGTGCCTGCACTGCTTGTAAAAAAAAAAAAACTAAACAGAACATTGAATGTATGTCGCCAACCGGTCAAATACGTTAAATAAACCGAACACATGGGGCCTAAATAAAGCTAAGACCATCTAGCAACACACATCCAACATCAAGAGCTACAGGCAGTGCAGACAGTAGGGAGAGTTTTAAAAAGGCAGATACAGGTGAATGGACAAAGGGTAGACAGAAACACATGCCCCAGAATAGATTGATTGATTGTACATTGCTTAACGTCCCGACAGCAACAAGGCTTTCTCAGGACGTGCCTGCACTGCTTGTGAAAAAAAAAATAAACAGAACATTGAATGTATGTCGCCAGCCGGTCAAACACATTAAATAAACCTAACACATGGGGCCCAAATAAAGCTAAGACCATTTAGCAACACACATCCAATATCAAGAGCTACAGGCAGTGCAGACAGTAGGGAGAGTTTTAAAAAGGCAAATACAGGTGAATGGACAAAGGGTAGACAGAAACAAATGCCCCAGAATAGAGAGAAAAACCCACCCTGTGGGGCTGACCAGGGTGACCCTGGGAACTAAAAAATACCTAACCCCACACAAAAAAGGTGCAAGACATTTTTTGTGCATAACATTGAAAATTTCATGCATACAAGTTACAAGTTTATTCCAGTGAGTAAATTAAAATCATGAACAAGTAAACATGCATACATATTTTCGATTAAATAATTTTAAAAGTAATATTATTAATGCCGTAAGCATACTCGCGTCGGTCGCTAGTTTTAAAATGGCGGTCAGTGAGATGCCTTCGAAAGAAGTCAATCAGACGCGCACGGTTGATGCAGGTTTACTTTGCTCCTGAAGTGAAATAGAGATTATTTTGAATTTGAACTTTGAAGTACATCTTATCAACATCATTAATTTTTCCTGGTCTAGAAAACAGCACTTTCCCATAGAACTCGGTCTTTTGTGGGAGGAAAGCATATCGAAAGTAAACTCCCTTCATGCATGTGCATTGTGGCTGCCTACCATCTTCAACATTCTGAAGACTTTTTGTCCGGATTCAACATGCATGTTGTTCGTCTGTGTCCCAGCCTAATGCCGGCTCTAAGTGTAGGTCTGCTCTTTTTTATTAGTGGAGAGGGGATTTTTAACTGGTCAAGCACACTCTTATCCTAGTACTGGTCTTAAGCACAAGCCAAGCAGACTGAAACCCATCTCCGAACCGTTTCCATCTAAATCACCATGTTCAGCTGAACACCTAAATATAAAAATTTTAGTTTTTGCAACCGATTCAACCAATCCACACTCAAGTACTCACAAGAATTCTTATGATCAAGCTTTATCGGGACTGCACTGAGGCACAATACAGATAGTAGTTTTATTGATTAATTTATGTATTCACTTACATATTTATTTATTATTTATCCTTTTAATTATGCAGGGAAGGAATTCTTTGATGCACATGATCACTAGTGTTTTGTGGTGGCAACCAAGGAGAGGAAATTCTTTTTCAATATGCATTCATCTGTGCATGTTCATAATCTATCCTTTACTTGGCATGCATATTAATAGGTTCGAGGTGTCTCAGAGTTATTTTATTTATTTATTTTTTTGTGATGCACATACACATCAGCATACAAGATGAGAACATACATGTACACATAATTATGTGGTAATAGGTGCCATACGACCGCTCTCCACCCCAAGGATTTGCTTGACAAGATGGCGGCCATACAACACCTCCAGGCCGCCCGCTCCGGTAGAAATGGTCGCCACCCGCAGTCTAGCAGTCATTGGGGCCTTCGTTTGATATATGATGTCGGATCCTGCAATGCTACATCATGACTGGTGTTTCTTTTGGATGACTTTGGGGAATTTGTTGTGCTGTGGCTGTTAATTGGACTCTCAGTAGTTTCCTCCGCCGTCAGTGCAATGCTAGTTTATACACGCCGGCTGATTTTTGTTAGTGCCATTGGAATTCCGATCTCAGAAGAACAGCGCGCATTATGCTGTGGCAAAAAAACCAACGTGCTTTTCTCCCCTTTCAAGCATCTCAGGAGTGGCTCTTCCCACGCCACGCTCAACATCACTGCCTGAGGAGTAGCGTGAGTGCGTGCAGCGAGGTGGGTGCCGGCAGGCTTCGGGCCCCCACATTCCAGCCGAGGGACGTGATGACGGACACAGTGATTGTGTTTCTTACAACACTGATTTAACAGAGTGTGCATGTGTGTACTGTGCTTTAGTAACAATTTTGGACTGCCGCTTTTACGTTTATGTTGTAGTTTTACTATTATTGCTTAAAAATTAGTAGGTGTGAAGTTATATTAGTTAAGTTATAATTAAGGTGGTGACTGTTTATGCCGCAGCGACTGTCTAATAGCCGGCGCTGTTCTTATAGCGACGGGTCCCCAGGTAGCAACTGTGAAAGTATAATTCGTCTTTTTGTTTTGTTGATGCGAATCTCTCATTGGTGTAACTAGTATTAGCCAAGCAGAAAGTTTAAAAACATTATATTACGTGTTTAAGAGAGATACTATGATAGGGCTGTCCTTAGTTTGCTTTGTGTTAGGGAGGTTCAGGTCGGGTTGGGGCCGTTGGCGCCGGCCATGAGACGCCTTGGCGACGGGCTTTACCCGTCCCGAGCCATTGTCCATTTCAGTGTTGTGTGTAAACTGTTGTGTGAGTTTGGGTGATTGCGATTTGCATCTGAGGTGGCGAAACAAATTTTCCTGTACGTGGCAACATGTATTTGGAAGAATAAAGTTCGTTCATTCATTCATTCATTCACATACACACACAAACCACAGAACATCCATCAAAAGACATGCATGTCTGTGCATGTTCATAATAATTATATCCTTTACCTGGTATTCATATTTCCCAGGTATCTTTGATTTACCTTATTTTATTTATTTAAATTTATTATTTATTTTTGTTTGTTTGTAAAGTAGGTTTTGTACATACACATCAGCATACAAGAAAATAAACACATATTAATATGGTAATAGGTGCCATACCGCCCACTCCCAACTCCACCCCACATACACAAAAACCACTGAACACCCACCAAAAGACATGCACATCTGTGCATGTTCATAATCTATCCTTTACTTAGCATTTATATGTCCCAGGTACCTTTCAGTTATGTTATCTTATTTAAATTATTTATTTATTTTGTTCGTAATGTAGGTTTTGTACATACACATAGCATACAACATGAGTACACATACATGGTTCTTGGCTTGACTTCGCGAACGAAGATTCTATAGGGCTTGCCCACGTCGTCTGCAGGCATTTTCGTGGCTGCGGAGGCCAATCCGGGACAGGCAGGTACGACCGCAGTGGCTGCAGGGGAAGGTCTGTTCAGGGTTCTGAGTTACGACAGCTCTGTTTTTTCTTCTGAGCCGCTTGTCCTTAAGGTTAGCTCTGCGAGAGTCCTCAAAGGAGACGGCTGCCTTGTGAATGGTGGAGCGCCAGGTGTCACGGTCCGCAGCAAGCGAAGACCACTGGCGGTGGTCGATTTGGCAGGCACTAAGTGACTTCTTGAGACCGTCTTTGTATCTCTTCTTTGGTGCCCCTCTGTCTCGGTGTCCAGTGGCGAGCTCGCCGAACAGAGTGATCTTGGGTAGGCGATGATCCTCCATCCTGGAGACGTGCCCCGCCCAGCGAAGCTGTGTCCGCAGCAGCAAAGCCTCGATGCTCACAGTTTCCGCCTGTTCAAGGACCTCGACGTTGGTGACATAGTCACTCCAGTGAATGCTGAGGATGGTACGCAGGCAGCGCTGGTGAAAGCGTTCGAGGAGTCGTAGTTGGCTGCGGTAGAGGGCCCAGGACTCGGAACCGTACAGCAGGGTGGTGAGGACGACAGCTCTGTACACGCTGATCTTGGTGCCTTTTTTCAGCTGTTGATTGTGCCACACCCGCTTGAATAGTCGCCCGAAAGCACTGTTCGCTGTTGTCCAGCTCCTTGTCCAGCTTGGCGTCTGACGTGATGATGCAGCCAAGGTAGGTAAACTGGTGTACAGACTTCAGTTCGGACTCGCCGATGGTGATGTGGGGAGGGCGATGCTCTTCCTTGGGTGCCGGCTGATGAAGGACCTCTGTCTTTTTCAGACTGACCTCAAGTCCAAAGAGCTGGGCGGCATCTGCGAAGCAGGACGTAATGCGCTGCAAGGCTCTCTCTGTGTGTGCAACGAGGGCAGCGTCATCAGCAAAGAGCAGCTCACGAACCAGTTGGTCTAGGGTTTTCGTGTGGGCCTGCAGTCGTCTGAGGTTGAACAGGCTGCCATCGAGACGATACCTGATGTACACTGCGTCGTCGTCGTCGAGGTCCACTGTGGCCTGCTTCAACATCATGCTGAAGAAGATGGTGAAGAGGGTCGGTGCCAGCACGCAGCCTTGCTTCACGCCGTTGCGAATGGGGAATGGTTCTGAGAGGTCACTGTTTAGTCTGACCTGGCCTTGCTGGTCCTCGTGGAGCTGGACGATCATGTTGAGGAACTTTGGGGGACAGCCTAGTCGCTCCAGGATCTGCCACATACCTTGCCTGCTCACAGTGTCAAACGCTTTTGTTAGGTCGACAAACGTTACGTACAGCCCTTTGTTCTGCTCGCGGCACTTCTCCTGAAAAGTTGCCACATTCCTTCTGCCATTGAAGATAAGTAGCGGCTAATCTCTATGTTTGTTTGTTTGTCTATTTTGACAAAGGGTATTTACCCGAAATATTAATAAATTGTGTTGTACCCGTCTTTTCTAAGCGTGTTTCTTTCTCCGTTGGGTACTACTTCTCCTGAAGCTGTCTCAGCACAAAGACCATGTCGGTGGTACTCCTGTTGGCTCTGAAGCCACACTGGCCCTCTGGGAGGTGGTCTTCAGCGATGGCAGGTACCAGCCGATTCAGGAGCAACCTTGCGAGAATTTTCCCGGCAATGGACAGCAGGGTAATTCCACGATAATTAGAGCAGGCAGACTTCTCTCCTTTGTTCTTGTACAGGGTGATGATGACTGCATCACGGAGATCCTTTGGTAGTGTTCCTTTTTCCCAGCAGCAGAGAAAGAGGTCGTGGAGCTTGTTGTGCAGTGCTGGGCCTCCATGTTTCCAGATCTCTGGCGGGATTCCGTCAATGCCTGCTGCTTTGCCACTCTTGAGCTGGTGGATGGCTGTGAGGGTCTCTTCGGCGGTGGGCGGTTCGTCCAATTCAACCTTTAGTGGAAGGTGTGGGATTTGAAGGATGACTGTTTCTTGAACAGTGCGCTCAGCGCCGAAGAGGTCCTGAAAGTATTCCGACCAGCGGTTCAAGATGGAGGTATTATCTGTGAGGAGTGCCTGTCCATCAGCGCTTCGCAGGGGACTTTGTACCAGGTGCCTAGGGCCATACACTGCTTTCAGTGCTTCGTAGAAGCCCCTGTAATCACCGTTGTCAGCGCAGAGCTGGGTCCTCTGTGCGAGTCTGGACCACCACTCGTTCTGGAGTTCTCTAAGCTTGAGCTGGAGACTGCTGCAGATGAGGCGGAAGGCAGACTTCTTCACAGGGCAGGAAGGCTGGGCTAGGTGGGCCTGGTGGGCGGCTCTTTTTTTTGCTAGAAGTTCCTGGATCTCTACGTCGTTTTCGTCAAACCAGTCTTTGTTCCTCTTTCTAGCAAAGCCCAAGACTTCCACAGAAGATTTTACAATAGCAGTTTTCAGTTGTTCCCAGAGTGTTTCAGGGGAGGAGTCTGCTGGATCAACTGTGTCTTTGAGCATGCGCTGTAAATCGGCCTGAAGGGCAGCTTTCTTGTCGTCACGCTGAAGGCTGGCAACATCAAGCTTTTTCTTGGGGGGGCCCCCTTTCTTGGGTTTCAGCTTGAGGCGGAGCCTGAGTTTGCAGCGAACAAGGCGGTGGTCAGTGTGGCACTCTGCGCTGGGCATCACTCTGGTGAGAAGGACGTCACTGCGGTCCCTCTGACGCACTAGGACATAGTCGATAAGGTGCCAGTGCTTGGAGCGAGGATGCATCCAGGTGGTCTTTCGACTGTCCCTTTGCTGGAAAGTAGTGTTGGTGATGACAAGTTGCTGTTCTGCACAGAGCTCCAACAGTAAGCGACCATTGTCATTGCAGTTCCCAACGCCATGCTTGCCGAGGACTCCTTTCCAGGCTTCAGAGTCTTGGCCCACTCTGGCGTTGAAGTCGCCAAGGATGATGACTTTGTCGTCTGCAGGGGTGCTCTGCAGGAGGCTGCGCAGGTCAGAGTAGAACTTGTCTTTTTCTGCAGGCTCTGCCAGGAGGGTTGGGGAGTACACACTGAGAAGGGTGACGTATTGCTGGTGTCTCAGTGGGAGGCGCATGGACATGATGCGGTCGGAGTGACCCGTTGGTAGGTTTTCCAACTTAGTCGCAATGTGGGTCTTCACCATGAAGCCCACGCCTGAGAGCCGTCTTTCTGATGCAGGCCTGCCTGACCAGTAGAGGGTGTAGCCAGCGCCAAGTTCTTGGAGGCTGCCTTCCTCCGGGAGGCGTACTTCGCTGAGCGCGGCGATGTCGATGTTTAACCTCCGCAATTCATGGGCAATGAGGGCGGAGCGACGTTCAGGGCGTCCGCTGTCTGCTATGTCGAGCATGGTTCGGATGTTCCAGCATGCTACGTTGAGTCCGGTCGTGGTCGTCATGAGAGTGGATCCATTGTTTTTTCTTGTTTTCTGACCGCATGAGAAGATGCCCGTTGACCGCGGCTAGCCAACTGGGTTACGAGGGGATGAGCTTTGGTTAGGCCACCTTTTCTAGGCCCCTCTCCGTGTGGAGCAAGCAGTGCTGTCCCTAGAGAAGGCTGCTTGGTCGTTCAGGGTGTGCCGAGTGACGTTGTCATCCCCATGTCAACATCAGGCGACCAATATCCTGAACCGCCTGCATGCAGGTTTGAGACTGCGGCTTCCAGTGACATCTTTCACCTGCCGTTTTGCCCCTTGCCCATCGCTACAGGACTTGGAAAGTTCAGTGTCATAGTCCGTGGGCGTTTCCTAAAGCCTGCGCGGTGGAGCTTTTTGGTGGAGTGCAGTGTGCGCAGTACTGGCCCCACCCTTTAAACCCTTGGTTCATTTGCCATGGCCTAGCAAGCTGGGACGGTGGCATCGAGGTCCTCGGGTCGTAGGTTTTATATCAGACTGTCCTTGTCTTAGTCTCTGGCTCAAAAGCCTTCCCAGGAGACACGGGGGCTTTGATGTCAGGGGTTTCCTCCCTTAGCCTTTCCGCAGCCAAGCGGCCAAGCCTGCAAGGCAGCAGGGGACTCGTGGAGGGCGGGGTCGTCTATGTCCCGTGCAGATGTGAACATCTGCCCACTGCCCGTACATGGTAATAGGTGCCCTACTGCCCACTCCCAACCCCACTCCACAACCACAGAGCACCCACCAAAAAACATGAACATCTGTGCATGTTCATAATCTATCCTTAGCATTCATATGTCCCAGGTATCTTGACTTACTTTACCTTATTTATTTAACCGCTATGAGATGGAGTTCGTTGCCTGCTTGGCATTAAACCCAAATAACTATTTTAATTATTTATTTACTTTTGTTAGTTTGTAATGCAGGTTTTGTACATACACATCAGCATACAAGAAAAAAATATACACATATATAGATGGTAATAGGTGCCATACCACCTGCTGCCAACCTCTACCCACATACACACACAAAACTGCAGAACACTTACCAAAAGGCATGCACATCTGTGTATGTTCACAATCTATCCTTTACCTTTATCCTTGCATATGTCCCAGGTACCTTAGACTCACTTTATCATATTTATTTAAATTGTTTATTTATTTACTTTGTTTGCTTGTAATGTAGGTGTTGTACATACACATCGGCATACAGCATAAGCACGTACATGGTAATAGGTGCCATACCGCCCGCTCCCAACCCCATCCCAGTTACACACACAAAACAGCAGAACACCCACCAAAAGAATGTATATCTGTGCCTGTTCTTAATCTATCCGTTTCCTAGCATTCATATGTCCCAGGTATCTTTGACTCACTTTATCTTATTTAACCCATATCATACTGAGGCTAAAAGCTTCAAATTCGTACACTGCCATAAACAAGCTACAGATACGGATATAGACCAATGGCTTTAGTTCAAGGGAGGTGCCAGAATAGCTTGGTGCCTAGAGGTGCCAAGCTATTCTGGCACTGCCCTTTAACTATTTTAGTCAAACTTATTTCACACACTTGTGTATTCGGAATGATAGGGCTTAACCGCTGTGAGATGGCCGTAGTCGCTGCGCAGCGTTAAACTCAAAAAACTATTTATTTAAATTATTTATTTATGTTTGTTTGTAATGTAGGTTTTGTAAATACACATCAGCATACATGAGAACGTACACATACATGGTAATAGTTGCCATACTGACCCTCTTTCAACCCCACCCCCACATACACATTTACAAAACTGCAGAACACCCATAAAAGACATGCACAATTGTATACTGATGGGCATTAGTGGACTGTCAAACCTATATAGAGACATAAGGTTAAGAAAGTGGCTTGTATTGACTGCCTGTATTTTAGCTGCCCACCTATAAATCTCCTGTGCACAGTTTATCACACTGCACAAGCAGCCAGCAGTTCTGTGAAAAGTACTGTTGGCCTCATGCACAGGGACACCAAAATTAAAGGTGAGGCCACAACTGCCACCTCAAACAAAATGCTACCTACACACACATATCAATGATACAGTCAACCTCCATGTGCGTTAGGCAGGACAGGCTTAAATTATGGGTCTGTAAAAATACAGTGAAATGTCAAAGCCAGTAAGAAAATAAGATAACAGCAGCAAGTACATGTATTTTGTAAATCGCTCCAATAAAACATGAGAACTCATTGAGCCCAATGGTGTTATGAGTGGGTCATGGAAACACTGAAAGAAATAGTATGTGTACATTATAAAGTATGTTCCTTCTCCTCCCCCCCCCCCCCCCCCTTTAACTAGCTGTTCATCATAAAACATATCTCACTCATTTGATCAATTGACTGATTTATTAAATCATCTCTGTGTCACCTTTCTGTTTTCTTTTTCGTTTCAATCCCATTATATACGAGTGTCAGTGCTAATGCCAGCTAAGAATCCTTGCAGCGAACTTCAAATGCAGACCTGCCTACATGTTCATGTGGTTGTCAGGAAGATTTGGGAAAATTCTGAGTAAGATTTGCGAGACTGTCAGTAAGATTATAGTTCAACTGGACGATAAATCTTGCTTCCAGGGGCCAAAAATCAAACAACGTGGGGGGGGGGGGGGGGGGGGGGGGGGCGGGGGCGGGGGTTGGTTGGTTAACTTTATCACCTATAAGAACATACATTGTCTATTCTGCTGTACCTAGAAGATAGTAAGAAAATTTCTGAGAAAATGGGCTACTTCACCAGAGCGTTTATAACTTTTTGGAATAGACAGTTTTTAAGTCTGTTTTTATTTGCTTAGCTCACATATGGATGGATAGTACTTCATGTTGTGGTGGAGTATAATTTGGTACCTGTTAATATTTACTGTAATTACAGGTAAATTAACTGAAAAAATGCACCTTGATTATTTTGATATCTGTAAAGGACAAACAAAAACATTAAACTGAAAAATGTGTCAGTGTGTGAAAATATTAATGTGTGTGATCGTGGAGTGAGATAATTTTACATTAGTGATCACGATGATCAGGCAATCAACTGATAATCCTTCAGGTAATCGAAGTTCACGTATCTCGTCGGCGGACGTTGCTACAAATTGATCGCCAAGTTCGTCTGTTGGGCGAATGTTTCGAACATTTCTGCAGGGAAATACTGATACAAATAATCAAGTGGTGTCGCTTCCAACTCAAGTGGAGTTGTTGGGCCCACATTTCGCGTGAAAGGCTGCAAAACTGGATCTGAAATTGGCCGCCGATGCCAGATAGCATCGCCGCCATCTTGCAGTCGTCGCCTCGGTAAACACTCTGGTATCTTCGTCATCCCAGTCCGACAGATCGCTATATGCACACTAGACACACTTATGTCACTTCCCTCTGACTCGGAAACTGGATTGTTGCCAATTTACTCCGAAAAAGCTGTAAATTCTGGGTCACTGTCGCTCGATGGAACGTATGTCGCCATGTTTGTAAACACGTACATTTTAAAAACGACAGCAGACCTTGCTTCCAAAGGACAGGGCTTAGCTGTTCCCTGTTGTGTTTTTATTATTAAGTGTTTCATAAATATCATTAAAAAACGAATTTTATAGACGTTTATCCGCTTCTGTTTCGTCATCTGTTTCGTGTACTCGTTTTGGAGGCATGATTTCGCGCCGACCGTGAACCTCAAACTAAGACTGAAAGTAAAGCGATCCCATCCGCAAAAATGAACGCGAACAAAGACGCGCTTTCCAATTGGCTAGACAAAATAATAGGTCAGCACACAGTAGCCAATCAGGATCAGGCTTACTACTACCGGTAGAAATGGCGCAATCAAACTGTCTTTTTGCCAAAACAAACCCCAAAATACCGTAAAAAGCTACCGTAGAAAATTGATACATGACCGGAAGACCGTAAAAAAACACCCAAACTCGTAAGAAATACGGCGAAATTGTAAGAGTAGGCAGGTCTGCAAATGTCTACATGCAGACAAACTGCAAATTATGCAGCAGCAAAATATATACAGTTCTTCTTTTTGCAGTAGGCTGCTGCTAGCAAGCGATAGGGTTTAATTTTAAACAAAGGATTGCATGAACTTCCAAGCATTTTCACATTGTGCTGTGTATTCTTTCAGTGTAAAATCAGTGATCACTGAGACTGCATTGGCACTGGCAGTGATCCCTCATCACAACACAGCTTGCCAGTGCAACTGATTGAATTAAATGTTACAGTAATAAATAATTAATCAAGTTCCGAAATTTTGTTCAGCCATGACAGTTAAAACCAAGTGGTGTGGCACTCTTTCTCTTTTACAGCATTCATCTTGTTTAACTTCAGACATAAATTTCAAAGATTGCGTTTGTTTTTGTAGTTGCGGCGTTTTGCTTTGGTGTCGAAATGAAACTGGTAAAGCGGTGGTAAAGTGAATGGAAATAAATGTGACAAACCTTTATCAAGACGCAAAAAATGCACAAAGCAACTTTGCACATTTACTTTTTGGGGGAAACAAACAAGCTTATGTAGAAAAATCGAAAGAACGCGGCGGCACATCGAAATTCACGGCAACGAGTCTGCGTGTATCTTGTAGCATGTACAATCACGTGATTTGGGATACCTTATTGTTGAGTAATATTTGAGCTCAAGGCATGCTTTTTTTGTAATTGTTTCTTTTCTTAATATAATTAAGTGTTGAAATTTACTTTAAAATAAAATAAAATCCTTTTAAGTAAAAATACAGTGCATACTACCACTGAATACAGGAGCAATGAGGCCCGTGTAAACTACTGATCCCCAGTGAACATGGCTGCGACAGTCCTGGTTTCGTCTGCAGTCATACTGGAAACAAAATGTGCTACAGAAAAATGTCTCCATCCTCCGACGGTTTAAAAAAAGTGCGCACTGCTTTTATTCATACTAGACTTCATTTTGATATACCCAAACCTTTGTTACTCTCTAGAAAATCACTATCTCGTAAATGGCCGATCGTCTATGAAGGGCAGCTGCTAGACTACAAGTTTGAAGACTGTGGCTGGAATAGTCTCTGAGACAATGCCAACGTTAAAGTTTACCATGGACGAAAGCAGACGGATGACCACTGGCCCTGAACATAGACTAACTTTTGCTTTGCACGTGAGCCCAAAAATTAGCAAAAACACTGATAACAAATAACGTTTTACCAAAAATTGTTATTTCACACGTTGACCTCTTGTGACCCATGATCTTTCCGAGGGGTCATCCAGATTAATATGTATAGAAAGGTCTTACTATCGGATATGTCTGTACTAATAAGTTTGGATTTGAAGCTGAAAAACATAACATACCCAACCGACTCCCCTCCCCCTGGCTCACTGATGACATAGCTGAGGCCAAGCGCGAGCGCCGACAAGCGGAACGCCTCTGGCGCTCATCTGACCTCACCGTTCACAGACAGATCTTCCAAACAACCAGATCCAAAGTCTGCAAAATGATCTCCGAATCTAAACGCAAACACCTTCAAAACCAAATCCTGGAATCCACCTCTTCCAAAACCCTCTACGCCACCATGAACACACTCCTAGGCACTTCTAAAGACTCTCCTCTCCCCAACACACACAGCAAAGAAGAACTCCCGTCTGTTTTCTCTACCTATTTTTCAGACAAAATCCAAAATCTGCGCGACACACTCGACACCCTGCCTCCTCCGCCTTGCCCTCCCGACCCCACCTTTTCCGGCACTCCCCTCTCGTCCTTCCGCACCGTCTCTCAGGATGAAGTCCTCAAGACCATAAAGTCCATGCCCTTCAAAACCTGCGAACTTGACCCCCTCCCAGCTTCTCTCTACAGCGACGGCCTTCCAAAACTTCTACCCTTCATTACCGACATCATCAACGCATCTCTAGAAAACGGCTCCGTCCCTGATATCTTCAAGTCCGCCATCGTCCGTCCTCTCCTCAAAAAACACAACCTCGACCCAAACGAACTCAAGAACTATCGCCCAGTCTCCAATCTCTCTTTCCTGTCCAAGCTTCTTGAGAAGGTTGTTCTCAACCAGCTCAACCTCCATCTCACCGACAACAACCTCCTCAGTCCATTCCAGTCTGCCTATCGCAAACATCACAGCACTGAAACAGCCCTTCTACATATCTTAAACGATCTGCTTCTCTCCACTGACTCTGGCAACATCTCCCTTCTTACACTACTCGATCTCTCTGCCGCCTTTGACACTATAGACCACTCTATCCTCCTCCACCGACTCCACCACTCCTTCGTCATCACTGACTCTGCTCACTCCTGGTTTCTCTCCTACCTCTCTGACAGACAGCAGTCCATCACCATCAACGGCGTCTCTTCCAACCCGGTAACGCTCTCCTGCGGAGTTCCACAGGGATCCGTCCTGGGCCCGGTCCTTTTCACACTCTACACCTCTCCTTTGTCCAACATCATCCAGTCTCACCGCATACACCACCACCTCTACGCTGACGACTCACAACTGCAAGACAAAGACAAACTCGACAACACTCAGTCACTACTGACTCGCACGGCTGACTGTTACAAAGACGTGAAAAACTGGATGACAGCAAACAAGCTAAAACTGAACGACGACAAAACGGAAGCCATGCTGGTAGGCACTCGCCAAAAACTCTCCCAGCTCCCTCCCTCTCTCCACCTTCAACTCGATAGCACCCCCATCTCCCTCTCTGACTCGGCCAAGAACCTCGACGTCATCCTCGATTCCTCTCTGTCCATGACCAGCTTCGTCTCCGCCACGACCCAGGCATGCTATTTCCACCTCCGCCGCATCAGTCAGATCAGAAAATACCTCACTACCGAAGCTGCCACCAAATTTGCTGTCTCTCTCATCTTATCTCGCATCGACTATTGCAACTCTCTCCTTTCCGGTCTCCCTCACTCCACCATCTTCACTCTCCAACGCGTCCAGAACAATGCTGCCCGCCTCGTCCTCAGAAAGAAAAAATCCGACCACATCACACCCCTGCTCAAACTCCTTCACTGGCTCCCCATCCCCCAACGCATCCAATACAAAGTTCTGTCTCTCTGCTACAAATCCCTGAACAACTGCGCTCCTGCCTATCTCTCCAACTTACTTCACCCCTACACACCTTCCCGCTCCCTCCGCTCTGCCTCCGACCCTCTCCGCCTCCACATCCCTTGCACCAAACTTAACACTTTCGGCCCCCGCTCCTTCTCCGTCTACGGTCCATCCACCTGGAACACTCTCCCACTCTCTCTCCGTCAGAAACACTCTCTCTCCTCCTTCCAGTCCGCCCTCAAAACTCACCTCTTTCAACAGTTTTAGCACTATATCACCGCACTCCCCACCCCAAGCTGACCGTCGTCATGTATTTTACTGTTTGTGGTACGTGAGTCATTGTCTAAAGCGTGCGCATGCGTGCGCGAGTTGTGAGGGTGCGCTTAGAGTTATAATTATTATAAGATAAGCGCATTATAAATACCGTAATTATTATTATTATTTTACATCTGAGAAAGTTTTATGGCTATTTTCTGGTACACCTGTGACCTTCACTTTTGAGAGAGGTCATTGAAATCGGTATGTTTAGAAAGTTTTTGCAACAAAGAATCCTTGCGCCAAGTTTGAAAACTGTGGTTTGAATAGTCTCTGAGAAAATGTCAATGTTAAAGTTTACTGTGGACAACATTGTACAGACAATGGCAGACGGAAGACAGATGGACGACCACTGGGCCAGTACATTCACTTTTGCTATTGCACAATAAATCCATTTGCTTTACATGTTTCTGGATGAAATTTATGACACATTATTATGTGCAAATTCAGTCTATGCAATGCTCCATCCACATTAATTAACATAAAATGTTTTTCTCCATGGTGGGGTTTCATTGCTAAAATTTGCCTGCATAATGTACTTTGTCTTGCCTCAACTGAGACAGTTTGACCCTTCTTTTCACAATCCATGTATGCAAGCATATATAACAGAACGGCCCTTGGCACTAGTCGGGGAAGGTCTCCTGTGTCCAAGGGAAAAGAAGGGCAGAAAAGTCTTTCATTTTGTGACATTCAAACCTAAGTTAACCTTTCTGTGCAACATAATTGTAAAATATAACAAGATGATTTATAAAGAGCATATACTGCAATCTATACTAATGGTCAAAACTTAAAGGCGCTTTTTATCGCAGATGCACCGACAACACCACACAAATAATGTAACAATACTTGGAGTCAGTACTTTGCTAATTTATTCCGTAACAATTTCATTTAAGTTTTGAGTAAATCAAGCAATTGTAACAACAGCAGTACATTAGAATGTTCACCCACCCCTCATTTGAAAAGTCACACAAGACTGGTCAAGTCAATAGCGAGTGTCCCCACCATTTGCAGCCAACCATTCAATGCAACGTTGACACATGGAGTTCACCAGAGTTCGAAGAATATGTTGTAGGATCGCTTCCCACTCTTGATGCAGGAACTGAGTCAGCTGGGGGATGCCTTGAGGTGGGGGGTGGTTGCTGACTACACGTTGCCCTAGCACGCCCCAAAGGTGCTCGATGGGAGCCAGATCAGGTGGCCATTCCATCCTCATGATGCCCATTTGCTCAAAGTACTCATCCACCACACGTGCGCGATGAGGTCGAGCGTTGTCGTCCCACAGAACAGCATTGTCGCCTATGGCTGGAGAGCTGGCTGGATGAGGGGCTGCACAATCTCGTCCCGATAGCGCAGTCCAGTCAGGGTGCCTCGGCTGACGTATGGGGGGGAGGGGGGGGGGGGGTTCTGCCTTCTCTGCTGAAGCCTGCCCAGACCATGACTGAGCCTCCTCCGTAGCGATCCACCTCTTGGACGCATCCATCCGTGAATCGCTTGCCCTGGCGTCTCCAGACCCTCACCCTGCTGTCGTTGAAGAACACAGTGAACCATCACTCTTCAGTAAACAGAACCTGAGTCCACTGGAGTCTATTCCATCTCACATGTTGACAACAACAGGCAACCCAGGCTCTGCGATGAGCTGAAGTGAGCAGTATTCTCACTGCTGCTCTGCATGAAGCCAGGCCAATTTTGCGCAGACGTCGGCAGACTATGCTTCTGCTGACGTTAACGTTTGCAGCTTGCATCAGTTGACGTCGCAGAGTGGTTAAATGACAGTTCGGTCACGCAGAGCTGCCAGACAGAGGTATCTGTCCTCCCTTCTGCTGGTGCAGCGCGGGCATCCTGAGCAGGGTCGTTGTTCTGTCCTTCCAGTTTCTTGGAATCATGACAGGAACCTCTGGATCACTAAATGGGACACCCCAAGACGTCTCCCAACTTCTCGTCGGAAATTCCATCCTGCAGCCATTTATGATTAGACCACAATAGTTACTAAGGCATACGGTGTGTGTGGTGTGTGTGTGTGTGTGGTGGTGTGGTGTGTGTGTGTGCACGTTAGTAGCTTAATTATATTTTGATGTGTTTAATGTACTTCCTTTTATGTTGCGCGGCACCGCAACAATTTCCTAATGGCAATAAAGTTCTATCATCATGCTAGTGCCCGGCCTTGATCTACTGGCGTTAGGCTTTATCGTGGTAGCATGGTTAGGAAAGTGACAATTATGCCCTTACTGTACCGGTATTTGTAGCAAAACAAAAGTGCTCTGTGTTCACGACTGACCCCTTTAGCACGTGCATCACGACTTTACCGAGTTTTTCCACCTGCCTGCCTTTGGTACGCTTGCCAATATCACACAGCTTTTCACAAAAACTGGCAATGTTTCACGTGCATTTGTCACGTTCATGAAAAAATTGATGAATTGTTGTCTATTGTTCCTTGTACAGTGGACTGTCAAAGGTCAACTTTTAACCCATTTGGATTGAAAGAACATTGTATTTTATTAGCATACTTGCGACGATAAACAATGACACAAAAAGTGGGGTGGCCCTTAAGTTTTGACCATTAGTATATTAACCCTTTATTGTCTGGAACAGGAACTCCACCAGGGAGGCCCCTTTGGGGGCTTAACTGCCTGTCCCAAGTCAGGATAAAGGAGGAGGGTTAGGCGTGGGGCTAGCGACTCCACCCTGTAAAAAGAAACTTGCTACGGAAACGACAACAAGGGAAAAAGCGACAACTGGCGCTAGGAGCGAAGCAGACCAGGAAACTGGACTTATGACGGATGGGGACCAAAGCCGCAAGGACGTCTCCACCCCGATAGCGGAACTCCTGACGCCAAAACGATGGATCAGAATTGGATGCTGGAATGTGCGAACGCTCTACCAGACTGGAAAGCTGGCGCAAGCAGTAAGTGAACTGAACCGCCACAAACTAACCCTAATGGGAGTAACAGAAGCAAGATGGACTGGTGCTGGCAAACAGAGGTTGAGCTCCGGAGAAGTCATCATCTGGTCTGGAAGAACAGACAATGAACATCGAGAAGGAGTTGCTGTCATCATCAATAAGAGCAAGGCCAACACCGTTCTACAGTGGAAACCTGTGAACGAGCGCCTGCTGTACGTCAGGATGAATTCCAAATACGCAAAGCTGTCTATTGTTGTGGGCTACGCACCGATAGACGACGCAGAAGAAGAGGATAAGGATGCATTCTACGACGCCCTCCAAGCTGTTTTGGAAGACATCCCTCGACATGACGTGCTGATGCTGATCGGTGACTTCAACGCTAAGGTCGGCTGTGACAATGAAGACAGAGAGAGGACCATGGGACGACATGGAGCGGGTGTGATCAACGACAACGGGGAGAGGCTGGTCAATTTCTGCGAGGAAAATGACTTAGTCATAGGAGGGACCCTGTTTGCGCATAGGGAGATCCACAAACTCACATGGAAATCACCAGACGGCAAGACCCAGAACCAGATCGACCACATCATCATTAATGGTCGCTGGAGGCACTCTCTGCAGGATGTGCGAGTGATGCGACATGCTGACATTGGCAGCGACCATAGTCTTCTGGTGGGGAAGGTGACATTGAAGCTTAGGAAAGTAAAGATAGGAGACACCAGAAATCAGCGCTACGACGTGGCCAAGTTGAAAGACCCAAAAGTGAAAGAAGAGTTTAGGTTGGCCCTCAGGAATAGATTTAGTGTTTTGGAAGATGAGACAGCGCTGACTATTGAAGATTTCAACAGAGCCATGAAGGAAACAGGAGGGGAAGTTTTAGGATACAGAAAGAGCAGGAAGACAGAGTGGATCTCAGAAGACACGTGGGCTCGCATAGAAGAGAGAAGACAGATCAAGAAGAAACTTTTGGACGCCAAATCACCAAGACTGAAGTAAAGAATATCAAGAGAATACAGAGAGAAAGATCAAGCGGTGAAGACATCAGCGAGAAGAGACAAGAGAATGCACACAGAAAGGCTGGCAGAAGAAGCGGAGGCAGCTGCAAAACAGAGAGACATGAAGACAGTATACCAGAACACCAAGAAGCTGAAGGGCGATTACGGGCAGTACCACGACCTCCCAGTGAGAGCTGAAGATGGAACTCATGTCACAGTAGAGGAAGAGAAGCTGAAGAGATGGAAGCAACACTTCGAGTCCATCCTGAACCGCTCAGACCCACAAACCCTCACTGACATTCCTGAAGCGGAGGAGGACCTGGACATTAACCTCGGCAACATTACTATTGCGGAAGTCAAGCAGGCCATTCAAAAGCTGAAGAACGGGAAGGCACCTGGCGATGACGGAGTGTGCCCCGAGATGCTGAAAGTAGAAGATACGGTAACGCCGCAGCTTCTTTGTCAGATTTTTCAAAAGATCTGGGACAATGAAGAAGCGCCGAGCGATTGGAAGACCGGCACCATCGTCAAACTTCCGAAGAAAGGAGACCTGGGGAACTGTAACAACTGGCGAGGCATCACCTTACTATCCCTCACCAGCAAGATCTTCAGCCGCATTCTCCTTGAACGCATTACGACAGCAGTGGATGGCATCCTTCGCCAGGAGCAGGCAGGCTTTAGGAAAGGCAAGTCCTGCATTGACCATATTTTCGTCCTGAGACAGATCCTTGAACAGTCTAACGAATGGAATGGATCCCTCTATGTGGTCTTTGTGGACTTTGAGAAGGCCTTCGACAGTCTGCATCGAGACTCCCTTTGGAAAATCCTGCGATACTATGGAATCCCCCAGAAACTTGTCAACGTCATCAGGTCCCTGTACAAGAATTTTGAGTGCAGAGTCGTCCACAACAACCAGCTCACCGAACCGTTTAATGTGGAAACCGGAGTGAAACAAGGATGTATTCTTTCGCCGATCCTCTTCTCAATGGCAATTGATTGGATCATGCGCCGCACCACAGAGGGAAGGAGGCAGGGAATTCAGTGGACGCTGACCTCAATGCTGGATGACCTCGACTACGCCGATGATATCGGGCTGCTGGCAAGCAGAAACCAGGACATGCAACAGAAGACACAACAGTTGACACAGTCAGCAAGCTCCATAGGTCTCAGGGTCAACATTAGGAAGACTCAAGTCATGAGGAAGAACACCATAGTGGGCGACCCAATCACCATCAATGACCAACCTCTGCAAGAGGTGGACGAGTTCACGTACCTGGGCAGCAAGGTTACCACAGATGGAGACTGCACAAGGGAGATCACCACAAGAATCAGCAAAGCCAACCAAGCCTTCGCAATGCTGAAACCCATCTGGAGGACTACAAACCTGAGCATCCACACCAAGCTTCGTATTTTTAAGAGTAACGTGCTGAGTGTCCTTCTCTATGGGTCAGAGTGCTGGAAATCCACTACTGCTACGGAACGCAAGCTGGAAGTCTTCCAGAACAAGTGCCTGCGACGGATCATGAAGGTCTTCTGGCCAAACATGATTACAAACGAGGAACTATGGAAGAAACTTCACAGGACAGGAGTTGCTGGAGGTCTCTCGTCGACGGCCTATACCCGGGTAGGGGTGACAGGCGTAAGTAAGTAACTATGGAAGAAAGCAGGCGCAGACAGCATCGCTGAAACCATCGCCACACGGAGATGGAGATGGCTAGGCCACGTTTGCAGAATGTCACCCGACTTATTACCAAGGGTGGCACTGAGATGGACACCACAGGGGAAGAGAAACCGTGGGCGACCAAAGGAGACGTGGCGCCGAACCGTGGAGCGAGAGCTCAAGAACAGAGGCCTTACTCTGCAAACAGCACCCAAAATAGCAGCTGACAGACAAAAGTGGCGTTCCCTTGCCGTCGCCTCAAGCACCAGACGGCGCAGAGAGGACTGAATGAATGAATGAATGTCTGGAACAGGTTGCTTTAAGCCAGCGAAATTCCCACAGGTCTAAAATCTAAGAGTCACATTGACTTTCTGTCACAACATTTGGGGCATTTACAAATCTAGGTGGGTCATTTTCACTCAAGTCACTGTCAGATTTGTGTGATTGTGATTTACTGCTGTTTCATTTGTCTTACTTCTTCTTCTTCTTCTCGAACGCCGTCACACTTGGAGTTTGGCTCTCAAAATGAAATCTGTGGTCTTCTGTAGAGCCTCCACAGGCCCGTACAGTTTCTCTTGTAGAGTGGCGGGCTTTGGCCATATCTCCTCCCTCAGCGGCTGGTGGTTCCCACAGTCCTGGAGGATGTGCTCTGTGGTCTGCTCTGCTTCTCCACAAGGGCACAGGGGAGATGGCACGAGGTGGAAGCGTCTGTGCAGGTGGAAATTGAGTCGGTTGTGTCCGGTCCTCAGACGAAAGATGGTCACCTGCTCTTGTCTGGACAGCTGATGGTAACTGTCTATGGGCCATTGTGGTGGTCTGTACACAGACTTAATGATGGTCTTCATCTCTGTGAAGCTGACTCCATTTTCATCTTGTTCTTCCTCTGCGCCCGATTTGTCTTACTAAGAAGTAAGATGCACAGATTTCAAATTTCTGCATCACTGCATGAGTCTTATGTGAAATTTAAACACACCTGCTCAAGCAATCACAAGTAGCAAAAGCCTATACATACTTGTATATGTTGACAAAGTTTTCTCCCATTGACAATGCTCCAGAGTGCAGGTCTAAGATGGATGCCTGCAACACAATGAAAGAAATATTATGAACTTTGTTCAACTTAAAGGAACATCATGGTGAGATCATCACTTCACACATGCACAAACACACACACACACACATACACATGGGGTAAAGGTGGTGGTTATGAAAATACAGAAAGTCAGGCCAAGGCCCAGAAGTTGCATTTAGATACCAGTGGTGCCAGTCATGAGTTTTGGCATAAACTTCAAAACTGTATGTGTTTCTCTTGCAATCTAAATGTACATTTATATTTTGATGCAAGTGTATGATAGGCTTTATCCACTTACTCTTTAAAATAATTTCCATATGTAAGAGATTTTTGCTCCCCATGTGCCCATGCACATACACTCAAAGCACACTTTTGAAAATTTAAAAGGTGTAAACAAAAACCTGTTCTTACCCCTCCATTGGAGCCTCCAAAAGAAAAACCTTTCTTAGCGACTCTGCAACAGAAAAAAAAAACAAGAAGGGTAAAGCCCTTATGGCTCACATGATGACCAATCCATATATGTGTGACCTTCATGACAATAAGTAAAGTGCTGGCATCTGCAACTGTGTATTGCATGTTTTCTCAAAATGTAAGCATTTTTTTCACACATCTGTCAACCACCTGTGACCCTTGACCTTTGTGATGGGTTGACTAAATTAGCATAGAAATGTTTTGCCATCAGCAACATTGATGCTAAATCAGATTGAAAAGTTTCAAAAAAAACTTTGATAAAAACTACAATTCTAACAAACAAGAAAGGCAAAGCCCATATGGCTCACCTGTATGACCGATATACACGTGTGACAATAAGTAAAGAGATGGCTTCTGCACCAACAAAATCCATGTTTTCTCAAAATTTAATCAGTTTTACACATCAGTGAAACCACTGTGACCCTTGACCTCTGCAATAAGTATACACTGGAATTACATGTAGTATACATAGGCAAGTCTTATCATCAGTTACCTTTGTGCCAATTTTCATTGAAAAGTTTGCAAAAATGTTGATAATAACTACAATTCTATAAAAAAAAAAATTGGTATTTTATACACACTTGTCGAACTCTTGTTACCTTTGACCTTTCTGAGGGGTCATCCAAATTAGTATGCATAGATAGGTCTACCATCAGGTATCAATGTACCAAGGTTGGGTTTGAAGTTGTGAATAGTATTTGAGAAAAAAACATCTTTTGTCAAAATATGGCTATTTTGGTCTTATTCAGGAGCTCTTGTGACCCTTGACCTTTCCGAGGGATCAACCAAATTAGTATGCATAAAAAGGTCTTACCCTCAGATATCTTTGCACCAAGTTCGGGTTCGAAGTTGTGAGTAGTATTTGAGAAAAAATAATTGATTGATTGATTGATTATTGCTTAACGTCCCGACAGCAACAAGGCTTTCTCAGGACGTGCCTGCACTGCTTGTGAAAAAAAAAAAATAAACAGAACATTGAATGTATGTCGCCAGCCGGTCAAATACATTAAATAAACCTAACACATGGGGCCTAAATAAAGCCAAGACCATTTAGCAACACACATCCAATATCAAGAGCTACAGGCAGTGCAGACAGTAGGGAGAGTTTTAAAAAGGCAAATACAGGTGAATGGACAAAGGGTAGACAGAAACACATGCCCCAGAATAGAGAAAAACCCACCCTGTGGGGCTGACCAGGGTGACCCTGGGAACTAAAAAATACCTAATCCCACCCAAGTCCCCCAGGGCAGACCCGGATGGGGAGAGAAAAAATAAATTATGTCAAAATATAGCTATTTTTGATACATGTCCTGATCCTGTAACCTTGACCTTTGTGAGAGGTCACTGAAATTGGTATGTTTAGAAAGGTCTTGCCACAAAGTATCCTTGGGCCAAGTTTGAAGACTGTGGCTTGAATAGTCTCCGAGAAAATGCCAATGTTAAAGTTTTTACCACGGACGACAGAGGACGAACGGACAACCACTGGCCCAGGCCATAGACTCGCTTTTGCTTCGCTCTTGAGACAAAAAATGCGCTGACCTCTTGTGGCCCTTGACCTTCCCCAAGGGGTCATCCAAATTAGTATGCATAGATAGGTCTTATCATCAGGTACCTCTGTACCAAGTATGGGTCTGAAGTTGAAAATAATACATGTGTAATTGAGAAAAACAGTTTTTGTTAAAATATGGCTATTTTGAGCCTATTTTTTGATCACCCCTTGACCCTTGACTTTTGTGAAAGGTTGACCAAATTAGAATACTATTAAATTTGGCTGAAAATTTTGCAAAGATTTTAATAAAAACTACAATTCTATCCAAAATTAGCATTTTTCACACATTTTCCAACCTCTCACAACCCTTGACCTATCAAAGGGGTCATCCAAATTAGTAGGCATAGATAGGTATTACCATCAGGTACCAAGTTTGGGTTTGAAGTTGAAAATATTATTTGAGAAAAAAAGGTTTTGTCAAAATATAGCTATTTTTTTAACCTATTTCTACATCCCTGTGACCTTGCTCTGTGAGAGAGGTCACTAACATTGGTATGTTAAGAAAGGTATCTCTGTATCATGTTTGAATTTAAAGTTAAAACTAGTTTAAGAGAAAAGACATTTTTTGTAAAAACATGGCTATTTTTTACCTGTTTCTGGATGTCTTGCGACCCTTGACCTTTCCAATGGGTCATCCAAACTAGTATGCATAAAAAGGTCTTACCATCAGTATCTCTGTACCAGGTTTTGGCTTGAAATTGAAAATAGCATTTGAGAAAAAAATATGTTTTTGTGATACTATGGCTTTTTCTTAACCTATTTCTGGCCCCCTATGACCTTGACCTATGAAAGAAGTCACTGAAATTGGTATGTTTAGAGAGATCTCGGGACAAAGTACCATCAGACCAAATTTGAATACTGTGGCTTGAATAGTCTCAGAGAAAAAGGCAACGATAAAGATTACCACGAATGCCTCACTGACGACCATTACATGTACACAGACTCACTTTTGCTATCGTATGTGAGCCAATAAAATGATACACCACATTTCAAATAAAAACTTAAACTTTAAACTTTAAAGAAATTTGAGTACAACCATAAGAATTATTGAAAGCTGTTGGAAATAGATGTACATGCACATAGCAAGCTAGCTGTATGGTTCACCTGACTAAAAAAAAACAATCCCACAAACCCCAGCAAGTACTTGGCATCCACTTGTGACACCAAGTCATCCCTCACAACTCTGCCACAACGCTTGGGTTTGCATTCTGCGTAAAAATAAAACAACATATAGTGAAAAGCATTAAACACGAATAACCAAAAAACGCCATGCCTACAAATGACACAAGAACAGTTAAACACTTAACACACATAAGAAAGCACACACAAACAGTTTTATCCTACTGTTATAACCATTTTTCATTTCTTAAAATATACTAATTAAGGCTTGAAGAGCTGTACTTATCATGTCTTACACCTAGATCTTAAATAACAGTATCGCCTTCAATTACCTTTTATTGAGCATTCTTGATTATATTTCACATAAAAAGATAATGTGCACACCAGACCACATATTATATGGTTCGTGCTAGGATTTTTCAAAACCAATCCCCCCATCTTCCACCCCTCCTGTTTCTTTTCCAGTTCATATCAAAACCGGTTCACAGGAAATGTTCTCCAGCAGACAAGGGACATAAGCGTTGACCGGCAGAATTCTAACCGGTCCAGCCAAAATAAAACCAGTCCCTGGGACCGGAAGCTTAAAAAATTTCCGATATTCTCTGATCACAAACGGTAAAATACCAGTAATTACCGGTTATCGCAAACCCTGTATATATATATATATATATATATATATATATATATATATATATATATATATATATATATATATATATATATATATATATATATATATATATATATATATATATATATATATGTGTGTGAACCTGAAAATTCCTCTGTCTCATAGTCTCTGGAACATGGCACCATGTACACTGCTTTACCACTGATGATGTCTTTTCCCACAAAACGAGCATAGTCTCTGGGTCCCAAAAGGTAAGGAATGAGGACAAAGCGAATGAAGGCAAAGGTAACTGAGATCATGACAAGTTTTTTCAGCATTGTTGCCTGGTCAAACTTTGGTACCAATTTTTTTGAAGCTGTAGTGTGAGGATCCTTGCTGAAACACAGAACAAACTTGTTTGAAATGGACCTGTTTATCACATGAAATGCACACTGCAATTGTAACAAGTTCCTTTTGAACATGCAAAGAAAACTAAAAACATGTACCATAGGCAGAGCAAACTGACATGACAAAATGTTGGGGCCTAAGAAAAAGACTTGTTATATAATCTCACTTTTGTTATACTCGACCTTGTTTATAGATGTGAATTTAATCAGGAATGCATGGGTATACTTGCCAGTTTCCACTACTACAATCACAAGAAAACATATAGTAACCAGTGTTATTTCTAGCTTAAACAAGTCTACTGTACTGTTTTGAGCTCTCACGCACTTTCCAATCATATTTTCAGACTTTAGGAACATTTACATTCAGATCGGTCCGCATGGGCGCACATCCAGATGAAATACATGGATGCGTGTGCACGAAACGTGACTGACAGGATGGACAGAGTTCTATGTCATGGCATTAACATGATGCAGCTGATGTTTTTTTCTTCTTCTTCCTCAAACACACTGATGTTTTAAGTCAGTCACTGTCTGTAAAACCATCTCTTGAATCACAATCCCACGTGTGCATTCTAGAAACAAGATGGGATGACCAAAGTTGTTCCTATTTTTGGCTTATCCTTTTGATCCATCTCTCTCCACCCTGAGTCACCTGAACATCTCATCCACACTGGAACACACAAACACAGACGGACACCGACACTTCACACCAGCTGAATGTTTATGTTCTGTGGGCTGGCATAGTGCCAGCCATTCTGAAGAAAAAGAACAGCATGAGCATGCAGTGACATTACGTCACTATAAGCTTCGCGTCATGGCATCCTTAGTCCCACGATGCCGTGTACACAGTGACGAAATTGATGCCGCCATGAGATGGCCTTAGTCGCCTGCTCGGCGTTAAACCCAAATAACTAACTAATGAAATTGATGTTTCACATCACTCACTGTAGCACTAATATTTTACATATGAGAGGACCAAACTTGGTAATTTTCCAGCTGATTTTCATATTACAACTCTTAGGTCACAATCTGACTTAATCATACCCAAGAGCTAGGACAAACAGCAAGATTATGTAAATACTGTTTATGAAAACTTCTTCTGGTATTATTGAGAAGATAATGTTTTTCTTAAAAAGGATTCAAAATTCTTAACATTTTTAAAAATAATCTAAACAAATGTGGTTCCAAAATTGCAAACACATGGTACTTTTAATACAAAAGAGTTGAAGAGTCATGAAGCTCGCTAATGAACTAATTTAATGTCTTCCTTCAGCAAAATATCAAATAAATAAAACAAAAATTATGGACTGATATGTGGGTCAACCATTTTTCATGGCACGGCCATTTTCTCAAATGCCCTTGGAGGCATGCTTGAGGCCATCTTGTAGAGATAAAATAAAGACTATTTTGATTTATTTATATTAGTGTCTGCAGTTTGTTTTTATTCAAACATAAATTAATTTTCATTAAAAAAACTGAAGAGGTAGAATGTCGGCTACCAAACTACCGGTAGTTCAATATCTTCCTTTAATCTAGCAATAAGCAAAATATATTTTAAGAATAAGAACATTTACAGACTCAAATGCTGACCAATCAGTTTTCACGGAATGGTCATTTTCTCTTCAATGTGCACTCTAATTATAAAATTTTAATAAACTCTCTATTAGGGAAAATATCCTCAAGTTTTAAGCATGTCTGTCCACAAATGCTGGCGCTAGTCACTGTCACACACACACAAACGGCTTTTCGCACCAAAAGTATGCCTTCTCCAGCACGGTCTGCATATAGCTATACACATAATTGTTATCTTACTTGTCAGAGTTTGATGCCAGCCTACCAGTGATTTTAGGTATATGCTCTGGAATGTGCTCCACCATGGCCCATTTTAAAGTCTACAATATGCTGACTCTTAAATCAAAGCAAAGCTTTCTTTTTTAAGTCCCTTCTATTTATAGAAGGGACTTTTTAGGACAGGTTGCAGTGGGGCGAATTTAATAGCATGTCCATGATGTCCAGGCGGGCAGGCTAAACCTCTAACAATTAAAGAAACAAGATAAAAATTACATCATGTCTAGTTACGCTAACCTCGCTGCTGAACGTACATTTGGTGTGAAGCGCCATATGTGCGTATGTATGTATAAATGTATGTGCGTATGTATGTAAACAAGAGAATCTTCGATATTTCTGTACACACAAGCTTGAAACTTGGCGAAATACTTTCTTAAGTGGGTGGCTAAGAGCTAGAGAGCCTCCGAGCATATTGCCTCCGAGCATATATTGTAATTGAATGTCTCATTGAAGACATAAACAACCGTTTATAGGAAGTCGGTTGAACCAGATTAGAGTTCGTAATTTTTGTCATATGTACTTGAACTTTTGCATATACATGTAGCTAGTTTAGAGAAAGACATTGGATGAGTTTGTTAGCCAGCTTTGTATCCTTTCAACTTCTTTAGTAAAAAAAAAATTTTTTTCAGAAAATAATTAAAACAGTAAAAAACCTTGACTTCTAGAGAAAGTCAGATAGTGCTGGTGATGTAATAGAAACAACTCCGTCAACACGCAGACATATGACGTAATTCTCTCTCTCTCTCTCGCTCTTTCTCACACATATGCACGCATCTCCAAGAGGCATAGATCCCCATGTGCCCAGAGAGCGCATGAACATCTTTGCCTCTTGAGGATGTTTGAAGTGCACACGCATAGACATACACACACATTGACGCGCTTTCAGAAGAGCATGCAGGTGTACTTAGTATAGCATGTAGCTAGGTAAAGTAAACCTGATTTCACACGACTGAAATTGTACTGTGAAAATCTAGTTTTGTCACCATTTTTGCAAGTCTTGAATCAAAAGCGAAACTCATATCACGTTAAATATAAAATTACGTAAAAACAAAAAATGCGCGCATCTCCAAGAGGCATAGATCCTCAAGTACCCAGAGGGTGCATGAACATCAATGCCTCTTGAGGATGTTTACAGCGCGTGCATGCACGCACGCACACGCATACACACACATTGACGTGCTTTCAGAAGAAAATGCAGGTGTACTTAGTATATCATGTAGCTAGGTAAAGTCAGCCTGATTTTACACAAATTATAGCAAGACTGAAATTGTACTGTGAAATTCTAGTTTTGTCACCATTTTCCCCAAGTCTTGAAGCAAAAGCGAATCTCATATCACATTAAATATAAAATTACGTAAAAACAAAAAAATACGTCATGACAAATGACGTTTGACAAACCAATGACACGTATGCACTGCGTGTGCCCCTTACAGATTTCACTGTGACGCATTGGCACATCTGCAAGGCTTTTTCAAAAGGAGATATTTCAACATCAAAATCAAGTCAAAGACAAAAGGTAGAGACCCTTGACAGCGAAGATAAACGAAGACAGCTCTCATATAGAAAGGACTTTATGGGTTATGGTTCATCCCAACTTGTTAAACATTACTTGTGAATTAGTTATTGAAGAGAAACAAGTCCCATCTGCTGCTGGAACACTGGTCAGAGAGAGCTCAGTAAATTTTAAGGGGGTACATCACACAATTTTCAAAAAGTTCTGCTGCTTTTTATTTCTGTCACACACACACACACACACACACACACACACACACACACACACACAGCTGCTTGTTGTCAACTCCTAATACACCAGCAGCCAATTTATGTGGCAAGAAGATGATAGAAAATTGTCACTTGTAACAAAACATCTTGGTGAATTTCAGTGCATACAGCACAAACGTAACACATCCTTCTACAATCTCTTGCATCTTGGGGACACATCAGCTGTAATTCCAATTCGTCTTTTGGCAATCCAAGGGGTCATGGTTAAAAGACCTCACCTGTTAAAGTTGGCACAGTTGGTAAATGAACCCAATTTTATTGAGGACAAGCAAAGCAAATAAAAACAAACATAATACAAATTATAAAGTAGATAAATAAACTTGTACATTTTCTTGCAATAACTAAAATGTCTGTACCTGAGGAGATCATGTTTCCTCTTGTGCAAGCTGCCATCTTTTCCAGCCATTGTAATCTGAAAGAAAAAATCGGTCAACAAGTACAGTAAATCTTAAATTCTGCTAATGACTTCTATGTGTGTCTCGCCTATTGTAATATTCTGTTCTTCAAGAAGCGTCTTGGTTTCGGAGCATTCTCACACTGCGGACCTACAGGCTGCGGTATCGACTACCACATCCTTGACGGACTGCTGCACTGACACCTTCAGGAGGCACCTCAATACCCACCTGCTTCTCGACTATTATTTGTTTTAACAGTAGCACTACTGTCGCCCACAATATTTTCCATAGTGTTTTCTTCCCTCTTCTTTTTTTGTGCGCCCTGAGTATGCTGCTAGCATGGAATAGATGCGCGTTACAAGTCGACATCATCACGAAGTTTAATGCTCAGCTAAACAGCAACAACAAAACAAGTAACTGTCTAATAGAATACCTGTCACCGTCTAATCTACAGTACATCGTAGGCCAAAACGCCTCTTCCTGAAATTGTGCGACGTAAAGCAGTAATCCACACTTTAACTCACGTGTTGTGGTTCACAGCCAGCAAAATGTGTTTACCCTGATTTTGTTGCACTTGTACAAAACATGGGAACGATCCACCTGCAGTTGACAGTCACTACCTCAGGAAAGGTTGGAGTTACCTCGCTGCGTGTAAGCGAGCAGACGACTTGAGCGAAATGATCAGAACTATTAAACTCCAGATAATTATATAAATCCATAAGAATACAATGAATTAGTGAGAGTGTCCAACAATATTTCAATCAGATAAACACAAATAAAGGTACCAATGCATGTTATTTATGTTTCGAAAAAGAAAAGAATGCTTTCAAACTATATGCGCCATCGTGTATTCAACGCAACATTCATCCCGCACTAAAGAAGCAATCTTCAGAAATAAATATTATCGTATATATCTATGCATGGATTAGCACCTTTAGTCATACATAAATTTACCATTGTTTATACGAGAAATGCTTATTTGAGTTATCTCGTATTTAGCCTCGAATAATTAGCTAATCGATTTTAGCCTCGAATAATTAGCTAATCGATTTACAGGTCACGTTATATATTCAAATGAGGTAGGTGAGGCAGTTCAAGGACCGGTATTTGTTTTGTTTTGTTTTTAAATCTTCTCCCTTCTTTGGCATTTTGTACAGAGGCAGTATGCTGGATTTTGCTTAAAATCTCTTGATAGATGAGAAGAGACATGTTTGGTGCTTTGATTCATTTGCCGTTCACGCCATGGTGATTTGAGGGGCAGGCTGATTTCAGTTGTGCCGCTTGGGTGTGGGGTTGGTAAGGAATCAGGTTCATAATAGCCAAGAAATGAGACTGTCAATGTGCTGTTTATTGTGGGTTGTTTTTTTTTTTTTTTTTTTTTTTTTTTTTCTTTTCACTTTTGTTCAGTGTTATCATGCCGCACATGTGCAGCAAGTGGGCGGTAGTGTTGTTTAGGGGATTGAAAAATTAGGGGATGACTGGGACAGACTAAGGCTAGGGCATTTTAACAGATGGGACTGCAGGGGATGCCCACTGTGTATTTTGGCCTACAGATGGTCCGTATAGACATGCGGCTGCTGGTAGGAAGTCAGCCGGCTTCCGATTGGCTGACCGAATTTAGCATTTCCGGTTTAGCGGAAGTTTCGTCTGCTCTTTGGTCGTTTGCTATTTCCAGGTGGTCCCAGCGATCGCGCGTTCTTGACACCGTTTTCACAAGATTGTTTGTATGGATCCCACACATAACACTACCCAGTATGATTTTATGCTAAGAACTGTTCTCATACTGGATGATTTTGAGGAGGCTGTGCCTGTTGCCTGGGCTGTTTCAAAATGAAGACTGAGAGGGTTCAGAAACTGATGCCGCCTAGAGTTCTTTTTAACGTCTATCAAGGGCTCATTTGTGAACAAAAACTGTCATAAGTGATCTGGCAAATAACTTCTACAATACATGGTGTGCAACATTCCCAAAGCCCACAAGACGTTTGTATTGTTCCTGGCATGTTGATAAATGTTAATGGAAAGATATAAAGGAACAAATGCCATCTGATGAAGATCAGTGCAACACCTATGCATACTTAAAACTTCTACAAGCAGATACTGATGAAGCAAATTTTAGCAAAACACTTCAGCAGTTCCTGAGTTACCTTAAACAGCAGTCATCAGCTTTTCTGGATTATTTTTCACAGAACTTTGTTGCTGACAACATAACTTTTTTCTGTGGGCAGCATGCTTTCGGATTCATCAGTGGGACATTAGTAAATACAAACATGATATGTATTCTGCAGCATTTCTTTCAACAGGAAACATAATAGAAGAGTTGGTCATCTTTTGGTTGTATTACTGAAGTTAGCCAGGGACAAAGCTGTAGAAGAACTGATAAAGTTAGAAAAGGGAAAGGTGACCCATCGTCTGAGAGAAATAAAAAACAGACACAAAGCTGCAGAAAGCATGAGAAGCCGGAATAGAAAGGAATGCTGACACTGAGGGAAAATGGCCTTCATCAACTCCTCGCGCTGGGACCATATGGCGTTGAGGCGCGTCCCCTCGGTGGTGGATAGGGGGTCCCTCGCGAGAGGGGTGCACCGAATGAAATAAGGTGCGGTGAACCAACATGGTCTAAGGGAAGGTGACCCCGACAGAAAACCCCTGGTCCTCCTACTAAGGGGGCTAGGCGTGGGGGTAGCTTCCCCACCCTGCAAAAATGGAAATAGCTACAAAAACGCCGACGAAAAGACAAACAGTAATTCCTTTCCTGGAGGAGGAAGATTCTTCTACCAGAAGATTTATGACGTCCTGTGGTGAAAGCCGAAAGTCTTCGGAAGCCACAGGACCGAGCCGCCTCTCTCTATCCAGGGACACAACCATGGGCACATGGAACGTCAAGACCATGTACCAGAGCGGCAAGGCTGCCCAGATAGCAGCGGAAATGCAAAAGTACAACCTTTCCCTGCTAGGTATCAGTGAAGCCAGATGGACGCAGTCTGGCCAGAAAAGGCTATTAAGTGGGGAGATGATTCTGTATTCAGGTCATGAAGAGGAGAATGTCCGCCATACAGAAGGAGTAGCATTCATGCTGTCATCAGTGGCACAGAGAGCGCTGATGGGCTGGGAACCTCTTGGGCCAAGAATTATCACAGGCTTTAAAATCAAGAAAAAGCTCAAGTTAAACGTCATCCAGTGTTATGCGCCCACTAATGACAGTGACGAGGAAAAGAAACAAGAGTTCTATGACCGACTCCAAAGTGCCGTGGACAAATGTGCGGAGCGAGACATCACCATCGTCATGGGCGATTTTAATGCCAAAATAGGGGAGGACAACACCGGATACGAAGAGGTGATGGGGAGACAGGGACTAGGGGAGATGAGTGAGAACGGGGAAAGGTTTGTAGACTTTTGTGCTCTAAACAGACTTGTCGTTGGAGGCAGCATCTTCCCACACAAAAGAATACACAAAGCAACGTGGGGCTCACCTGACCATACTACAGAGAACCAAATAGACCATATCAGCATTAGCAAGAAATTTAGAAGATCCCTTCAAGATGTTCGAGTGAGGAGGGGAGCAGATGTCGCCTCAGACCACCATCTGCTCACCTTAAGAATAAAGCTCAAGTTAAAGAAAAGCCGCACAGAGACAACAAGAAGACAGCGCTATAATGTAGGCCTCCTGAGAGAGACTGGAGTGAGAGAAGAGTTCAAACTGGTGCTGTCCAACCGGTTTCAAGCGCTACAGGAGCTAGTAAATGAAGAGGAGGCGGTCATCACAGAACAGCATTGGAAGGCAGTTAGAGAGGCGCTGAACTCACCTGCAAAGACACTGTAGGGTTCAGGAAACACCATCACAAGGACTGGCTGTCGGCACAGACCTTGAAGAAGATAGAAGTGAGGAAGCAGAAGAAAGCAGATGTCAACAACAGTCGCACGAGAGCAGCCAAAGCAAGGGCACAGGAGGAATACTCGGAAGCCAACCGCGAGGTAAAGAGGAGTATCAGGGCAGACAAGAGGGCCTACATAGACAGCCTGGCAGCAGAGGCAGAAAAGGCAGCAGGCAGCGGCAACATAAAACAGCTCTACGACATTACCAAAATATTGTCGGGCAAGTATGGCCATACAGAAAGACCAGTAAAAGACAAAAAAAGGCAAGCCTATTGCAGACAGAGCAGACCAACTCGACAGATGGGCCGAGTATTTTGAAGAGTTACTCAACAGACCCAGCCCACCCGACCCCCCAGACATCCAGCCAGCAGAGACCGACCTACCCATCAGCTGTGACAGACCCAGCCGGGAAGAGATCAGAAGAGCAGTGGCATTTTTGAAGAACGGCAAAGCAGCAGGGCCAGATGGCATCCCAGCGGAGTCTCTGAAAGCAGACCTAGAGACAACAGTAGAGATGCTGTACCCACTGTTTGGAAAGATCTGGGAAGAGGAGGTGATGCCGGCTGACTGGAAGGAGGGGTACCTAATCAATCTTCCCAAGAAAGGTGACCTCAGCAAGTGTTCCAACTACAGAGGAATCACCTTGCTGTCAGTACCAAGAAAGGTCTTCAACAGGATCATCCTGGAGAGAATGAAGAGCTCCGTTGACCCCCAGCTGAGAGACCAGCAAGTAGGATTCAGGAAAATCCGATCATGTACAGACCAGATCGCCACTCTCCGCATCATCGTGGAACAGTCTCTGGAGTGGAGCTCCCCGCTGTACGTCAACTTTGTGGATTACGAGAAAGCATTTGACAGCGTGGACCGAGAGACTTTGTTGAAACTCCTACGACACTACTTACTTACTTACTTACGCCTGTCACCCCTACCCGGGTATAGGCCGTCGACGAGAGACCTCCAGCAACTCCTGTCCTGTGCTTCTCCTTCGATTCTACTCCAGGTGGTTCCCAGTCTCTTGATGTCTGCTTGGAGGTCTCGACGCCAGGAGTTTCTCGGCCTACCTCTTTTCCTCTTTCCCTGGGGGGTCCATGACAATGCCTGCCTAGTGATACTGGAAGCTGGCTTTCTCAGACTGTGACCGATCCATCCCCATCTTCTTCGCCCAATTTCATTCTCTGCTGTTATCTGCTCTGTTCTCTCCCAGAGTGTGACGTTGCTGATCTTCTCTGGCCAGTGGATTTTCAAAATTCTTCTAAGGCAACTGTTCATGAAGGTCTGTACTCTGTTGACTGTGGTTTTTGTCAATCTCCATGTCTCTGCTCCATATAGGAGAACTGCTTTTACATTGGAGTTGAAAATCCGGACTTTGGTGTGTTGTGACAGCTCTCTGGAACTCCACACTTTTTTCAACTGGAGAAAGGCTGCTCTGGCTTTACCGATTCGTGCTCTGACATCTGCATCAGTGCCGCCTTTTTTGTCTATGATGCTCCCGAGATAGGTGAAGGACTCCACCTCCTCCAACGGGGTGCCAGCAAGCAAGACTGTTTCTTCCCTGGTTGCGTTCAGCCTCATTGTCTTTGTTTTCTGTTTGTGAATGGTGAGGCCCACCTGGGACGAGATGTCAGCAAGCCTCGTGGTCTTGTCCTGCATTTGTTGATGAGTGTGGGACAGTAATGCCAAGTCGTCTGCAAAATCGAGGTCGTCAAGCTGTGTCCACAGTGTCCACTGTATTCCACTTCGTCTGTGCTCTGTGGTCATCTTCATGACCCAGTCTATGGCCAGTAGGAAGAGGAACGGAGACAGCAGACACCCCTGCCTGACACCAGTTCTGACCTGGAGCTCTCTGGTGAACTGCCCTTCGTGGATCACGCGACATGTCATGCCATCATAGCTGCTCTTGATCAGGCGGACGAGCTTTGTGGGTACACCGTAGTGTCGTAGGAGTTTCCACAGAGTCTCTCGGTCCGCGCTGTCAAATGCTTTCTCATAATCCACAAAGTTGACGTACAGCGGGGAGCTCCACTCCAGAGACTGTTCCACGATGATGCGGAGAGTGGCGATCTGGTCTGTACATGATCGGTTCTTCCTGAATCATGCTTGCTGGTCTCTCAGCTGGGGGTCAACGGAGCTCTTCATTCTCTCTAGGATGATCCTGTTGAAGACCTTTCCTGGTACTGACAGCAAGGTGATTCCTCTGTAGTTGGAACACTTGCTGAGGTCGCCTTTCTTGGGAAGCTTGATTAGGTACCCCTCCTTCCAGTCAGCTGGCATCACCTCCTCTTCCCAGATCTTTCCAAACAGTGGGTACAGCATCTCAACTGTTGTCTCTAGGTCTGCTTTCAGAGACTCCGCTGGGATGCCATCTGGCCCTGCTGCTTTGCCATTCTTCAAAAATGACACTGCTTTTCTGATCTCTTCCCGACTGGGTCTGTCACAGCTGATGGGTAGGTCGGTCTCTGCCGGCTGGATGTCGGGGGGGTCGGGTGGGCTAGGTCTGTTCAGTAACTCTTCAAAATACTCGGCCCATCTGTCGAGTTGGTCTGATCTGTCTGCAATAGGCTTGCCTTCTTTGTCTTTTACTGGTCTTTCTGTATGGCCATACTTACCCGACAATCTTCTGGTAATGTCGTAGAGCTGTTTCATGTTGCCGCTGCCTGCTGCCTTTTATGCCTCTGCTGCCAGGCTGTCTGTGTAGGCCCTCTTGTCTGCCCTGATACTCCTCTTCACCTCGCGGTTGGCTTCCGAGTATTCCCCCTGTGCCCTTACTTTGGCTGCTCTCGTGCGACTGTTGTTGACCGCTGCTTTCTTCTGCTTCCTCGCTTCTATCTTCTTCAAGGTCTGTGCCGACAGCCAGTCCTTGTGGTGGTGTTTCCTGAACCCTACAGTGTCTTTGCAGGTTGAGTTCAGCGCCTCTCTAACTGCCTTCCACTGCTGCTCTGTGGTGACCGCCTCCTCTTCATTTACTAGCTCCTGTAGCGCTTGAAACCGGTTGGACAGCACCAGTTTGAACTCTTCTCTAACTCCAGTTTCTCTCGGGAGGCCTACATTATAGCGCTGTCTTCTTGTTGTCTCTGTGCGGCTTTTCTTTAGCATGAGCTTCATTCTTAAGGTAAGCAGATGGTGGTCTGAGGCGACATCTGCTCCCCTCCTCACTCGAACATCTTGAAGGGATCTTCTAAATTTCTTGCTAATGCAGATATGGTCTATTTGGTTCTCTGTTGTATGGTCAGGTGAGACCCAAGTTGCTTTGTGTATTCTTCTGTGTGGGAAGATGCTGCCTCCAATGACAAGTCTGTTTAGAGCACAAAAGTCTACAAACCTCTCCCCGTTCTCACTCATCTCCGAGCCTAGTCCCTGTCTCCCCATCACCTCTTCGTATCCGGTGTTGTCCTCCCCTATTTTGGCATTAAAATCGCCCATGACGATGGTGATGTCTCGCTCCGCACATTTGTCCACGGCACTCTGGAGTCGGTCGTAGAACTCTTGTTTCTCTTCCTCGTCACTGTCATTGGTGGGCGCATAACACTGGATGACGTTCAGCTTGAGCTTTTTCTTGGTTCTAAAGGCTGCTGTTATAATTCTTGGCCCAAGAGGTTCCCAGCCCATCAGCGCTCTCTGTGCCACTGTTGACAGCATGAGTGCTACTCCTTCTGTATGGGGGGCATTCTCCTCTTCATGACCTGAATACAGAATCATCTCCCCACTTAACAGCCATTTCTGGCCAGACTGCGTCCATCTGGCTTCACTGATGCCTAGCAGGGAAAGGTTGTACTTTTGCATTTCCGCTGCTATCTGGGCGGCCTTGCCGCTCTGGTACATGGTCTTGACGTTCCATGTGCCCATGGTTGTATCCCTGGATAGAGAGAGGCGGCTCGGTCCTGTGGCTTCCGAAGACTTCCGGCTTTCACCACAGGACGTCATAAGTCTTCTAGTAGAAGAACCTTCCTCCTCCAGGAAAGGAATTACTGTTAGTCTTTTCGTTGGCGTTTTTGTAGCTATTTCCATTTTTGCAGGGTGGGGAAGCTACCCCCACGCCCAACCCCCTTACTAGGAGGACCAGGGGTTTTCTGTCGGGGTCACCTTCCCTTAGACCATGTTGGTTCACGGCACCTTATTTCATTCGGTGCACCCCTCTCACGAGGGACCCCCTATCCACCACCCAGGGGACGCGCCTCAACGCCGTATGGTCCCAGCGCGAGGTACGACACTACGGTGTACCCACAAAGCTCGTCCCACTGATGAAGAGCAGCTACGATGGCATGACATGTCGCGTGATCCACGAAGGGCAGTTCACCAGGGAGCTCCAGGTCAGAACCGGTGTCAGGCAGGGGCGTCTGCTGTCTCCGTTCCTCTTCCTACTGGCCATAGACTGGGTCATGAAGAGGACCACAGTGCACAGACGAAGTGGAATACAGTGAACACTGTGGACACAGCTTGACGACCTCGATTTTGCAGAAGACTTGGCATTACTGTCCCACACTCATCAACAAATGCAGGACAAGACCACGAGGCTTGCTGACATCTCGTCCCAGGTGGGCCTCACCATCCACAAAGAGAAAACAAAGACAATGAGGCTGACGCAACCAGGGAAGAACCAGTCTTGCTTGCTGGCACCCCGTTGGAGGAGGTGGAGTCCTTCACCTATCTCGGGAGCATCATCGACAAAAAAGGCGGCACTGATGCAGATGTCAGAGCACGAATCGATAAGCCAGAGCAGCCTTTCTCCAGTTGAAAAAAGTGTGGAGTTCTAGAGAGCTGTCACAACACACCGAAGTCCGGATTTTCAACTCCAACGTAAAAGCAGTTCTCCTATATGGAGCAGAGACTTGGAGATTGACAAAAGCCACTGTCAACAGAGTACAGATCTTCCTAAACAGTTGCCTTAGAAGAATTTTGAAAATCCACTGGCCAGAGAAGATCAGCAACGTCAGACTCTGGGAGAGAACACAGCAGATAACAGCAGAGAATGAAATTGGGCGAAGAAGATGGGGATGGATTGGTCACAGTCTGAGAAAGCCAGCTTCCAGTATCACTAGGCAGGCATTGTCATGTAACCCCCAGGGAAAGAGGAAAAGACGTAGGCCGAGAAACTCCTGGCGTCGAGACCTCCAAGCAGACATCAAGAGACTGGGAACCACCTGGAGTAAAATCGAAGGAGAAGCACAGGACAGGAGTCGCTGGAGGTCTCTCGTCGACGGCCTATACCCGGGTAGGGGTGACAGGCGTAAGTAAAGTAAGTACCTTCATCAACTATTGATGTTATAGTGTACCATGTTAAAAGACTTAGAATTGAAACATGCCACTGCAAATTAGTTTGTGATTCCACACATGTATACATGCACATGTACAAATTTCCTAACAATAGCTGTCACCTGTACTGAAACACATCCAAGTTGTACATACAGCAGATGCTGAAACAGAACCCGTGAACAGTCAGTGAACAGTGAAAAATTTCAAACTGAGGACAACATAGACTTCTTTAAAGCACTCCTGTGTCAATAAAAGCCGGAGAAAAGTAATAATGTTGAAAAGTTAAGAGTAGCTGCTTTAAGTAAGGTGAGCGACATAATTGAATTAGTAAATAGCACAAATGATGTCAGCACATTACAAGTTGTCATTCAATGCTTTCAGGATGCCTTCAGCAGCATAGGATGTGGAATGTGGGATTGTTTTTGCACATTCAGCCTTTGAGGAAAAACAAACATATCCTTCAAATAAAATATGGACCCTCAGCGTCATCTCTTTTCAAACAAAAGTAAAAGGAGAAAAGAGTTTAAGTTAAAGCTAAAGAAACCAGATATGGCTGACAGATATGAACTTCAAGGTGATTTGTCTGAGAGGCCAGCAGCACAATGTGCTGTATGTTTCTGTGAGGATGACCATCAAAGCACTTGTCAGTACTAACATCAAAGCACTTGTCAGTATTAACATAGTTGTCAGTATTAGTATAGTTCTTAATTTTGCGTTCATGGGTGTATGTGTGTACATATGTCCGTCTTATCCATTTTTACTTCAATTGACATATTTATACACTCCCTTCCAAATTGGAATTGCCCCTTCGTGGGATAAATGAAGTTTTTTGACCTGACTTGACTCCAAAAGTTAACTGGATCGAATGTGCATCCTGCAAGTGTTGGGTACATGTTGCATGCAGGGACGTAGCGGGCACGAGAAAAGTAGTCCGGCGGTTTTGGAAAGTCGAAAACTATTTGAGGGACGATGGCGACCAGACGCTTGTTTATTGATACTAAAATGTTAACTCTATTTTACTAAGAAACAACATTCACGTCCAAAGACAGACTTACCTATGATATGCTGGCTTGGAATCAAGAATTGGGAAATGTCACAATTGTTTAAATCCTTCATGTGGTCATGGGGAAACCAATGAATTAGTAAACAAACTCGCCTTTCTGTAGTTAGAAGATTACAACATGTCAGAGTTGAAGATCGTTTGTTGTAGATGAGACTTGCGAAACAAAATTTAAAAAGAGATATAATACATGAAGAAATGTTCATCACAAAAGCTTTGGGTCTCCTGAATCAACTTTGACAGAAGACGTTTGTGTTGCACGGGATTTTTGAAGCACATTACTTACTTACTTACGCCTGTCACCCCTACCCGGGTATAGGCCGTCGACGAGAGACCTCCAGCAACTCCTGTCCTGTGCTTCTCCTTCGATTCTACTCCAGGTGGTTCCCAGTCTCTTGATGTCTGCTTGGAGGTCTCGACGCCAGGAGTTTCTCGGCCTACCTCTTTTCCTCTTTCCCTGGGGGTTCCATGACAATGCCTGCCTAGTGATACTGGAAGCTGGCTTTCTCAGACTGTGACCGATCCATCCCCATCTTCTTCGCCCAATTTCATTCTCTGCTGTTATCTGCTCTGTTCTCTCCCAGAGTCTGACGTTGCTGATCTTCTCTGGCCAGTGGATTTTCAAAATTCTTCTAAGGCAACTGTTCATGAAGGTCTGTACTCTGTTGACTGTGGTTTTTGTCAATCTCCATGTCTCTGCTCCATATAGGAGAACTGCTTTTACATTGGAGTTGAAAATCCGGACTTTGGTGTGTTGTGACAGCTCTCTGGAACTCCATACTTTTTTCAACTGGAGAAAGGCTGCTCTGGCTTTACCGATTCGTGCTCTGACATCTGCATCAGTGCCGCCTTTTTTGTCTATGATGCTCCCGAGATAGGTGAAGGACTCCACCTCCTCCAACGGGGTGCCAGCAAGCAAGACTGGTTCTTCCCTGGTTGCGTTCAGCCTCATTGTCTTTGTTTTCTGTTTGTGAATGGTGAGGCCCACTTGGCACGAGATGTCAGCAAGCCTTGTGGTCTTGTCCTGCATTTGTTGATGAGTGTGGGACAGTAATGCCAAGTCGTCTGCAAAATCGAGGTCGTCAAGCTGTGTCCACAGTGTCCACTGTATTCCACTTCGTCTGTGCTCTGTGGTCATCTTCATGACCCAGTCTATGGCCAGTAGGAAGAGGAACGGAGACAGCAGACACCCCTGCCTGACACCAGTTCTGACCTGGAGCTCTCTGGTGAACTGCCCTTCGTGGATCACGCGACATGTCATGCCATCATAGCTGCTCTTGATCAGGCGGACGAGCTTTGTGGGTACACCGTAGTGTCGTAGGAGTTTCCACAGAGTCTCTCGGTCCACGCTGTCAAATGCTTTCTCATAATCCACAAAGTTGACGTACAGCGGGGAGCTCCACTCCAGAGACTGTTCCACGATGATGCGGAGAGTGGCGATCTGGTCTGTACATGATCGGTTCTTCCTGAATCCTGCTTGCTGGTCTCTCAGCTGGGGGTCAACGGAGCTCTTCATTCTTTCTAGGATGATCCTGTTGAAGACCTTTCCTGGTACTGACAGCAAGGTGATTCCTCTGTAGTTGGAACACTTGCTGAGGTCGCCTTTCTTGGGAAGCTTGATTAGGTACCCCTCCTTCCAGTCAGCCGGCATCACCTCCTCTTCCCAGATCTTTCCAAACAGTGGGTACAGCATCTCAACTGTTGTCTCTAGGTCTGCTTTCAGAGACTCCGCTGGGATGCCATCTGGCCCTGCTGCTTTGCCATTCTTCAAAAATGCCACTGCTTTTCTGATCTCTTCCCGGCTGGGTCTGTCACAGCTGATGGGTAGGTCGGTCTCTGCCGGCTGGATGTCGGGGGGGTCGGGTGGGCTAGGTCTGTTCAGTAACTCTTCAAAATACTCGGCCCATCTGTCGAGTTGGTCTGCTCTGTCTGCAATAGGCTTGCCTTCTTTGTCTTTTACTGGTCTTTCTGTATGGCCATACTTACCCGACAATCTTCTGGTAATGTCGTAGAGCTGTTTCATGTTGCCGCTGCCTGCTGCCTTTTCTGCCTCTGCTGCCAGGCTTTCTGTGTAGGCCCTCTTGTCTGCCCTGATACTCCTCTTCACCTCGCGGTTGGCTTCCGAGTATTCCCCCTGTGCCCTTACTTTGGCTGCTCTCGTGCGACTGTTGTTGACCACTGCTTTCTTCTGCTTCCTCGCTTCTATCTTCTTCAAGGTCTGTGCCGACAGCCAGTCCTTGTGGTGGTGTTTCCTGAACCCTACAGTGTCTTTGCAGGTTGAGTTCAGCGCCTCTCTAACTGCCTTCCACCGCTGCTCTGTGGTGACCGCCTCCTCTTCATTTACTAGCTCCTGTAGCGCTTGAAACCGGTTGGACAGCACCAGTTTGAACTCTTCTCTAACTCCAGTTTCTCTCAGGAGACCTACATTATAGCGCTGTCTTCTTGTTGTCTCTGTGCGGCTTTTCTTTAGCTTGAGCTTCATTCTTAAGGTAAGCAGATGGTGGTCTGAGGCGACATCTGCTCCCCTCCTCACTCGAACATCTTGAAGGGATCTTCTGAATTTCTTGCTAATGCAGATATGGTCTATTTGGTTCTCTGTTGTATGGTCAGGTGAGACCCAAGTTGCTTTGTGTATTCTTCTGTGTGGGAAGATGCTGCCTCCAATGACAAGTCGGTTTAGAGCACAAAAGTCTACAAACTTCTCCCCGTTCTCACTCATCTCCGAGCCTAGTCCCTGTCTCCCCATCACCTCTTCGTATCCGGTGTTGTCCTCCCCTATTTTGGCATTAAAATCGCCCATGACGATGGTGATGTCTCGCTCCGCACATTTGTCCACGACACTCTGGAGTCGGTCGTAGAACTCTTGTTTCTCTTCCTCGTCACTGTCATTGGTGGGCGCATAACACTGGATGACGTTCAGCTTGAGCTTTTTCTTGGTTCTAAAGGCTGCTGTTATAATTCTTGGCCCAAGAGGTTCCCAGCCCATCAGCGCTCTCTGTGCCACTGGTGACAGCATGAGTGCTACTCCTTCTGTATGGGGGGCATTCTCCTCTTCATGACCTGAATACAGAATCATCTCCCCACTTAACAGCCTTTTCTGGCCAGACTGCGTCCATCTGGCTTCACTGATGCCTAGCAGGGAAAGGTTGTACTTTTGCATTTCCGCTGCTATCTGGGCGGCCTTGCCGCTCTGGTACATGGTCTTGACGTTCCATGTGCCCATGGTTGTATCCCTGGATAGAGAGAGGCGGCTCGGTCCTGTGGCTTCCGAAGACTTCCGGCTTTCACCACAGGACGTCATAAGTCTTCTAGTAGAAGAACCTTCCTCCTCCAGGAAAGGAATTACTGTTAGTCTTTTCGTCGGCGTTTTTGTAGCTATTTCCTTTTTTGCAGGGTGGGGAAGCTAACCCCACGCCCAACCCCCTTACTAGGAGGACCAGGGGTTTTCTGTCGGGGTCACCTTCCCTTAGACCATGTTGGTTCACGGCACCTTATTTCATTCGGTGCACCCCTCTCACGAGGGACCCCCTATCCACCACCCAGGGGACGCGCCTCAACGCCGTATGGTCCCAGCGCGAGGTTTTGAAGCACATTGGTTCTTAATAATAATAATAATGGCTACTTATATAGCGCTTATACTAAAATAACCTCTTAGTGCCTTACAAATAAAGAGTGGGAGTGGAGGGGGTCATAAAGCCAGAGGAACAAAGGATTCTGCAATACACACGCACAAACAAACACACAGGTACATAACGGCCACTGACGAAGAACTGCGCGCGAGCTACATTGGGGTATCGAATAGGTGGGTCTTAAGGGCAGTGAATGAGGGAGAATGTCTAATATCTATGGAGAGAGTTCCAGACAACACTGAGGTCCAACGTGCGCAAAACAACGGTCACCTCTGTTTGCAGAGCAGGACTCTGAGAAGGCGCGCCGTGTCACTACTTGAACGGAGGGAGTGGGAGGGAGTGTATAGTTGAAGAAGATCAGGGAGATAGGCAGGGGTAAAGTAGTTAATAGTTTTGTAGCACAGACAGGCGATTTTGTACGAGACTCGTTGTTTGACTGGCAGCCATTGAAGTTGTCTCAGGATAGGAGTGATGGGCTGATGCTGTCAAGCGTGGACGATAAGACGTGCAGCACAATTCTGAACTCACTGCAATTTCTGAATGAGAGACCGAGGGAGGCCAGCTCAGTAATCAATTGCAGTAATCAATGCGGGACAAGACTAAAAAGACGACCAGTTTGGTGGCAGATTCAGTGGTGAGGTAATGACGGATAGAACTGATACGTCTTAATTCCAGAAAAGCAATTTTGCAGACATGATTTACATGGTCCTTCATTTGAAGATCTTTATCAAGAAAAACGCCAAGATTGCGAACTGAATCAGAAAATGGAATAGGTGCGTCACAAATGTGCATAGAGTCAGGAGAATTGGGCAGCAGTCGAGAGGCACCGATAAGAAGAGCTTCTGTCTTGCCCTCGTTTAACTGGAGTCTATTTTCACACATCCAGGACTTAATAATATCTGAGATACAGTTATGAACATCTGAAATAGCCTGACTGGAGCTGTTTGGAGTTGCAGATTTCGGAAGTTGTGTATCATCTGCATACATGTGATGATCGGTTGAATGCGATGCGATAACCTGAGAGAGAGGCTGAGTGTACAGCGTGACCCCAAACTCTAGCGCAGCAGCTTCAGAAAGAGCGTTCTTGACAGAGACGTTAATCTGACGGGAAGACAGATAAGAGTAGAACTTACCAGAAATACCAAAGTAGTTTTTTAGACGCTGGAGCAAGATGGAGTAGTCAATGGTGTCAAACGCAGCTGATAGGTCTAACAGGGCAAGAACTGAGATCAGGTTTTCATCATAGGCACTTAGAAGGCCATTAACGACACAGAGGAGAGCAGTTTCAGTACTGTGCCCAGCACGTTAAGCAGACTGAAGTGGATGGACGAGATTGTTTGACTGTAGATATTTAGTGAGCTATGTCAGAACGACTCTCTCAAGAACTTTGGACAGAAAGAAAGGGTAGGTTTGAAACGGGGCGATATTTCTTTAGCTGGTTGGCGTCAAGATTCGACTTTTTCAGGAGAGGTTTGACAACGGCTGATTTGAATTTTGACAGAAAGACGCCTCACTCGAGGGACTGATTTATGATTTTATGATTGGTTTCTTCACACATCCAGCTCAGAAAATGTCCTAAAAACTTTTTCTCTGAGTGCTGCAGAAGCCACAATTAAAGTTATTGGCAACACGAAGCAAGTGGAGTGAGTCAGTTTTAGACTTGTGGACGTGGTTCAATCGAGCCTCGTGCATAAGTGATCTTTTTTTTTTTTTTTTGGTACATCGCACACCACTGTGTGATGGCTTGATGTAACCAGTCGTATACCCATATGACAATTCACAAATCAGTCACGTTTTGAGTTAGCTGTCAGGTGTATTTCGGGCATGTTTAAGCCTTTATTGGCTAAGGGCTGCCTTCATCAGCGTGCTGACCCTTTTGTTTTTGTTGACAGTAAACCTTTGTTGTTAGGCTTTATGGTAGTTTATTTTGTGGTTTATTTTGTATTGTTCAAGAGGATGTACTCTCGCTCACACTAGAGCTTGGAAAGGCTAGTGGAGAGTGGTGGTGTGTTCTTTTCATGTTGTATCCTTAGTTTTGATTGTTGGTGGGACAATTCCGTGGTTGTCTGTGGTGTTTCGGGGTTCCGTCTAAGTATTCGAGCGCCCGTTGATCAATGATGTCGTAGGCGTACCAAGCTTTGCTGTATCTGCCCTCATTAAAGTATACGAAGAGGTATTCTAGTTGTTTCCTTGCTCCCTTGTCTCTGCAAAGGCACATGAAGTCGACCCATTCAAAGAATATCGTAGGGTTCAGTCCATTGGAGAAGATGAATGCGGCTAGTAGGATTGTTTGAAAGTGTGGGAGGTTTCTTGTCTTCATGTATTTTCTTTTTTCCCCCGCCCATTTGTGTGCTGGTCCTATGATGATTTCATAGTTCAAAAGTCTGGCGGTTTTTCTGTTTCTGGTTTATTTCGTTTTCTTTTCCCCGTTGTTTGGGGGGTGGGGGTGGGGGGAACCTTGTATTGGTTGCGGTGTGGCGCGTATACGCGTAGGAATATGATATTTCCAATGCCAGTTGGTTCAAGTTCTTATTGGGAGGTCGTTCTGCTTCGTTTAATGTGTCATGACTTGAGGCTTTTACCGTTTGGAGTCGGCGTGCGGCTTTTGCTAGTGGTGCCTCATGTCCTTCTTATTTCTGTTTTTACCACTGCTAACTTGGTGGAGCTAGTGGTGCAGAAGTCTGTTGTGTTGATGCACTTCGGCCAGTAGCTTTTGTTCTTGGACCGGCGATTAAATTGACACTTTTCTGTTTACCAGCCACTGCGGCTAAGTGGTGCACTGAGCTATTGGCGCAAACATGCCATTTTTGGTAATCATGAATACACTTGCAAAGTTTTGACACCACGACAGGTTTGCTCTCTCTCTCTCTCGCGCTCTTTTTTTTTTTTTTTTTTTGTCCAAAAAGTACTCCGGCGGTCGCCGGAGCGCCGGAGTGGCCCGCTACGTCCCTGGCATGTGATGTGCAAGTTGGAGACAGTGAAGATTATGTTAAATGTTCGGTTTGCAGAAAATACACAACAACACATACACTCTACCATTTTCTACTTTGTATGACTAAACTTCTCCAAATGCTGGACCTATCTCCTAATCTGTAATATAGCCTTAATAAGAGAGTAAGGGAATGGATGAGCAAACTAAGTTACTAAGTACTGGAAGCAGTTACTGAGTTAGTGGTCCATAATGCCAAATTCACCCTTAGCAGGACTTTTTCCTACACACAGTACGTTTTCCTAGATAATAAGCACTGGCACTGGTTTAATATAACTACAATGTCGACTACATACCCTCCACCGTATTAGTAAAGGCCCTCTGAGAATGTATGGAAATGTTCTACTTCTAGGTGGTGACATGGAATGCATGACCTTGTCAACCCACAATAAAATGTAGTCTTCTTTGCAGGTAGGCAGTGGCGACGGCAATACTACTGTGGGGACCTAAATTTCCATGCATAAAAGGACAGTTAGCTATTGGGGTTTTACGCTGTGCAGGTGACATCTCACAGCGGTGCATAAAAAAATTGGAAAACCAGTGAGATATGCCACTTACGACATTTTGCTTCTACTAGTTCTAGTCACTTAGCAAACACAACCACCTTTTTTTCTAATTTAGTTTACCTTCTCGTTGCTGATGTCTGAAGATATTGTGTTGTTTTCCTGGCTGCCACGTAGACTGCTTCCCGTTTGGTTGGCCCGTTCATTTTTTTCTTCTGAAATTACGTTTTGTTTCGAGCCATCTTACGTCGGTTATGCATTACGCTCGATGACTTGTCGCAACTTTATGCAAAAGTATCTTATTTCTGAGAAAACAAGCTGAACATTTTATGCATAGAAACAGTCAGCTTACACACCTATTTCAGACAGTATTTCTCTTTTGTCAACTATCGATAAATTGAGCTTGTTTGCAATACGACCTGCCATACGGTTTATTCGGTGAACCCCATCTCAGGTTTCAGACGCAAGATAGCGGTATCAAATGCTCAGAAAAGACATGATGCGCGAAAGAGGTGTGTCATACCACCTAAAGTGCTATGCGGCAAGTTTAAAGGGTCGCGTCCCGAAAATGCACCTTCGGTTTACACACAGAGCAGGGGCGTAATACTTTCGCGCTGACGACTAGGATTCAAATCGGACTCCTCAGCTTAGTTCGGGGTTTAACGTCCATAAGGAGACAAGACGACCCTAGCTATCATGGTCGGTCTATCTTCTGTTATTGTGAATCGAGGCTTGACAAGGTCACATCAGTTCGTTGCATGCACTTGGAGGCATTAATTGACGAGTACTAAACAAAGAAACGATGACTATAGAATGACACAAATAGACAAAGAACTCCACGAAAAAATAACTTAAAAGCCAACCAGTTAACCAGCAACCCCGCCCATCTACCGGCCAGCCAGCCCATTCACACACTCACCAACCAACCAGACAATATCCAGCCAGCCTATGAAATAGCCATCCAAGCCAAGCAAGCAACCAGCCAGCCAACCAACCAATCGACAACCAAGCAATCAACCAACCAAAGAAACGAACAGCCCCGTTAAGACAAGCCAGAGATGCAGATCAGAACATAAACTGTGTGAATACTCTTTTTCATTGAATATTCTTTAAACAGCTCAGTCACATTGTTTACTGAATAATATTCAACGTGTTTCAGCGGTTCAGTAGAGCCATTGATCACTGAAAACTTGAACATACGTTGAAAAGCTAAATAAATAAATAAATAAATAAATAGAGAACATCCTCTCAACCGCGAACAGCCCTTTCTGTATATGAAATCTTGCTGTTGTTTTCATTTTATGACGTTGAAATGTTTCGCTGAATTCGATATTGGCTCAGTGAGTAGACCGTCTGTTCTAGACACGGTGAGATTCGAATAGCATATGAGTCTGCCGATTATGTGCGATAATGATATTGTGGTGGTTGTACAGGAGTCACTGAGTGGTGGTATTGTTGGTGGTGTTGGTGGCTGTCTGTGTGTACCAGAAAGGGGAGAGTTGTTTTCCGAGTCCCAGTGGCGCAAAAGGCTCTGCCGCCGCGGGGAACTGATATTTTACACTAACTCTAGGGACATGGTCGAAACAGATCTAAGCGCCACAATCCCAACCTCTCACCCCCTCCCCGAAATAAATAAATAAACAAATAAATAAATAAATAATAGGCAAATAGCAATAATAATAATACATAGTTCTTGTATAGCGCTGCGGTTCTCCAGGAAAACACTGGACTCACTGCGCATGCACAACAGGCACATGGGCACCCTCTCTCTCAGACACACGCACGATTATACACTATTTTAAACCACCCCATCTTTTCCCAACACCTTACATCCACTTTCTCTAGGGATCAGAATAAAAGGCAGTCAACAGGTAGCTTAAGATAAGCTAAGTGTTAAATGCCCGACAGAAAAGAAAAGTCTTTAAGTGAGCTTTGAACTGTGACAATGTGGGCAGAGTCCGCATTTCAGTTGGCAGCCAGTTCCACACTTGGGGCTAAAAAAGTTAAAGAACGCTCCCCGACAGTTTTCATGTTAAGCTTCGGGATTGTCAAAAGTTTTACACTGGAGGAACTGAGGGTGCGTGATGGCTGATAAACAGACAGCTTGGCAGAAAGGTACGGCGGGAGAGATCCGTCAAAATGCCGATAGGCGAACTAATTGCAATTTTGTACTGGCAGCGGAATTTTACGGGCAGCCAGTGCAGCTGCTTCAGTAGAGGCGTAACCGTGGTCTCTCTTTCGTTTCTTCAAGATGAGACGCGCCGCATTGTTTTGAATCATCTGCAAGCGTGAAATCTGATCTCAGTGCCGGTAAACCTGCCAGTACATAATTGCAATAATCGAGCCTGGACGTAATATATATATATATATATATATATATATATATATATATATATATATATATATATATATATATATATATATATATATATATATATATATATATATATATATATATATATATATATATATATATGACGCAGCATGCAAAAACCAGGCTAAAGTCCCAAATTTTCATTTTCCACTTTTTTATATTTTCTGAAAATTAAAAACTTGTAGATTAACACACAAAAAACAGAATTCATTTATCTCTTTTTGTTTAATTTCTGTAATTTTTTAACTTGTACTAAGTTGTAGTTGTCGAAAATAGTCAAAAGGGAGAAATATGCTTCCAAAAGTTTCCGAAATTGTTTCTGCAATATCTTCACAACCAGAATTGTCCTGATTATCTATTTGGTACCAAAAGACTAAGAAATTAGTATGCCATGCACCAGTAGTATTCTAAACTACACAAAAATTCATTTTTCTCACATCACTGAAGTCAAAGTGGAGATGTCAAAACTAAATTGTATGAAATTGTACGACTGTTTTTTTCTGTTTGGGGCACTGGGTTTCCTTTACGTCATGAATTCCTGATTGGATCTGAGACAGAATTATCAAATCCAATTCATCTCTTGAGAGACTCTGATGATTGGCTCTCAAATCTATCAACTCCATAGGTGTGAAGAGAAGGTTGCATGGTTGTCCTGCGTTGTACTTGCAACTGCAAGTGTAGCTGAGCTGGCATTTTTTGTCCATCTTGCCAACATTTTCTGCAAAGTCACATGGTTTCACCTCAGCCTTGCGGCGATCAATATCTGTGTTGATTACAGGCAAGTTTTCCTCATTTTCCATGCGGCTGTCATTTCCAAGGTCTAGCCGGAACACAGAATGATATCAGCAGGTTAGCATTTTCCATCCAATGCTGATTTTGAATCTGATTCAGTGGGACTCGGTGCATTTTGCATGACATATAATAAATGGTACAACTACAAGTTCACCCTTTCCTCCTATAAATGCATGATACATAAAAGTACGACACATAATCATAAATGCGCGCATCATGCAATTCTGGACAAAAAAAATGCAGGACGCGTGCATTCATGGGTAGTAGTCATACGTTTGTGTCATGAAAAGGGCGAACTTGAACCATTCAGCGTCACTAAGCCTTTCAGTCAACAGAATCTGTGATGTAGCATTGATGAAGAAACAAACACACACATGTATAACCAACTCTTGTTCACATACAAAAATATCAACAACAGTGCAGAAATCAAGTTAGATTAAGATATGAAGATAAAAAAAGTATACAAGTTACAACTAAGCAAAATACACAGCACTGAGTGACATTCCACATATGTAATTGTAAATTTTGTGCAATCAGTTCTGCTCTCTAAACAATGGAAATAACACAAAAACAACATAGAATTTTCATTTGGTTATGTATTAAACACTTACAATGACTTGACGTACAAAGCAAAGAGAGATACAGTTTTAATTCCGTCAGTGTAAAATGGGCGATTGAGTGTTGGTGTGCCGAGTACAGAAATCGACTTACCTTCCTCCAACTCTACTGTCTCCAAGCGCTCTCTCTTGTCAGTTTTGCCTTTTTCTTCTTCGTCAGTTTCTTCTTCATAAGTGTGAGAGTCTGCAAAATACTCCGCGAGGACTTCAGCGAATTCTGGAGAACACAAATACGTCTCTTTGCTTAGTCTTTTGGCAATTGCAGCAGACGAAACACTCGACGCCGCCATCTTGCTTTTCATTTCCGGTGTTAATGTCCGAGGCAGCGTGTCCTTTCTTTGAATTATTGTGGCTTATTAACGATGCAATGAGATAAATAGTCACTTGCAACAAGCTCAAAAATGATAACACTTCTGATAGAAACTTCACTAGGCTTACGCAAGCCCGTTGATTGAGCACAATCAACACGAAAGCGTCGTCACCGCAGGCTAAAGACGGAAAAGTCGGTCAGGAAGGCAGGGTTGCCCACTGTAAACCAAGAATGTCCCAATCCAGACCAAAAAGGTGACTGCCAAGCGTGTGAAATGCAAAGAAGTACCCAACGGAGAAAGAAACACGCTTAGAAAAAACGGTACAACACAATTTATTAATATTTCGGGTAAATACCCTTTGTCAAAATAGACAAACAGAGACATTAGCCGCTACTTATCTTCAGATGCAGAAGGAATGTGGCAACTGAAGGTGACGTAAAAAGAAAAAGAAAAGGAAAGGAAGAACAAAAGTAAAAATGACGTCAAAGAAAAAAATCGTAAGAGAAAGACTCCGAGAAAAACTAAACACGAGAGACAAGAGTGTGTGAGTAAGCGCGCGCAGGAGCGAGCAAATGTAAATGCGCGTGTGTGAGGCCGGGGAGAGAGAGAAGAGAGAGAGGGGGGGGGGGGGAGAGAGAGAAAGAGAGAGAGAGAGAACGAACGGGGAGTACCCTTGGGCACGAAGTAGGCTGAGTGTCTAATACACAAAGCCAGCTAAACACCAACCCGAAGGCAACCTTATATCACCATCGAGTTGAGGACTACCTCGGGGAAAAACGGGAGGACCCCGGGAAAAAAAACCCAGCATTTAGCATGGTACACAACAAGGAATGTCGATGAAACAAAGCAAATAATCAAATTCAGTAAGAGAATAATGGTATAAGAGGAGAGTAGGTAGTTGTGAAACCATCTTCAAGGGTAACTCCAAACAAAAAAAAACCGGCCAAACAAAAAAAAAAACCGGGTGTGGGGGGAGAGAAAGACAAAAGGGGCGGGGGAAGGGGAGGGGGAAAGGGAAGAGAGAGAGAAAGGGGGAAGAGAGAAAGAGAGAGAGAGAGAAAAAAAACAAAAAGGGAGGGGGGGGGAAGGCAAACAAACAGAGCCACCAGCCCCACCCAACAGGCACCCTCCAGCCCACGGACGAATGCACAGGCATGCGAACAAGACGACCACATACATCCCCAAGGGAATGCACATCAGTGATCGCCCCCCACACCCGCGCATAAATCCAAGGACCGGCGATCAGGCGCCCGACAGGGAAGGGCAAGGGATCCAACTTAACGTATGGCCAGCGCTGAAAAAGTCCCCATGGGAGGCACAAAGTACATATCAATCAGCGCCAGCCGCACCTATCTGGTTAGTGAGTAGTCATACAGAAGCGACTCGGTAAGGCCCAAATGACAGTATTCATCCCGAGTGGCGCCACAGTGCCCAGTTTATTAATCAAAAATTTTTCTCGGTCTTTCCTGGCCCAGACATTACTGGCTTGCAAAAGCCAGAGGCCTTTAACACGAATGTCCGAGACGGAGTGATCGGCCTGGTTGAAATGTCGCCCGACCGGTCTATTGTAATGGCGGTACCGACTGAAGACTGTTCTTTAAAACGGTCGTATGGTTCTTTCCGTCTCTCCAACATAGAGTTGGCCGCAACTCGATGGTGATATAAGGTGTTTAGTTTTTCTCGGAGTCTTTCTCTTACGATTTTTTTCTTTGACGTCATTTTTTACTTTCAGTTTGTTCTTCCTTTCCTTTTCTTTTCTGTTACGTCACCTTCAGTTGCCACATCAGTTCCTTCTGCATCTGAAGATAAGTAGCGGCTAATGTCTCTGTTTGTTTGTCTATTTTGACAAAGGGTATTTACCCGAAATATTAATAAATTGTGTTGTACCGTTTTTTCTAAGCGTGTTTCTTTCTCCGTTGGGTACTTCTTTGCAAGAATGTCCCGCATATTCTGAGCCAGCAAATCACTAAAAGGGCAAATTTCATTGGCTAACAAGCCAAATCACACCCCTAGACGTGTGTAACTGCGCTGAGCTAGGGGTTTTCCCGCAGTCAAGCGGTTTGCTCCATAGCCGAGTCGTGGCAAAATAGTGCAGTTTTTTAAGTGCGGATTTTGTGGATATGCATTAGAAATTGTTGAATAAACTATATTTTTCGGGCATAATTTTGAAAACTATTGACAGACAGTGAAGTAAAGAGATTAAACTTTTGAAATATAAAAAAATCGGGATTCTCTTGATTTCGTCGGAAATTCAACAGAGACGAATTTGTAAAAAAACATTTTCAGGCGTCTCACTGAAACGTCGGAAGAAATCTTTGAGCTCGGGGACCTGCTGTTTGTTGCTGATGAGATGTACAAGAAATGTTTCTGTCTAGAAATTTTGGAGTCTTTCCAAAAAGAATTTGCTGAGTGCAAGGTAAATATGTGAACTCACTAGACGGTATAACTAGTGAGGTCATAGACACAATTGTGCAAAAAGATGCAACATAACATTACGATATTGGAAGAAATGCTGACAGTTGTAGAAAACGTTATCTTAGCGGAATTAGAAGTAAACCAGCAATGTGATAATGTGCAGCTCTCCTTCGAGGTATAATTTTAATTCAACTTAAGTTTTTTTTCATCTCCGGTAAACCAGCAAATGGCAGACACCGAACAGCTTGTCCGCTGTTGGTGTTCCCAGTAGCTAACACCTAAACCTCCAACCGTTTTCTCGACTGAACATAAGCAGGACTGCAAAGAAAGGCCCCATTTAAAACATTTAAATGCCCCGCCCCCCTCCCCCTTCCAAATCTGGGAGAAACAGAAAAATCGCGGCGCATAAGTGATTCAGCAATGCCGCCCCCTGTCAGTCACGGTATTGGACTCAGCGCGATCATCCGACAGACCCAGTCGGGAATACCCGAATCACACGAGCTCCGCCGGCAAAGTGTATCATACGAGGTATGATCAAAAAGTAATATTGGCCCAATTTACTTGATATTTTCAAATTTTGTAATAGCACTATCCTCCACCATTTGTGCAAAATTTCAACTGACTCCAAACGAGATTCAAATGCAATGTGGTATTCTGATGAAGGTCAGGGTCGGACTTGTGAATTTACGGCTTTTGTAGGTCCTGGATGCAGAAAATCTCTGTCCTGCCAGCCTCTTTTTCAGTTTAGGAAAAAAACAAAAGTCGCATTGCCGTCGCGGCAAGGACTGTATGATGGTTGAGGGAGAAAACGAATGTTTTGCTCCTCTGTGTAGGACACCGTACTGAGTGACCTTGGCTTTGTGGTCACTGACGTGACATTTTCAAGAAAGCACAAGATGTTCTTGCCACTGAGAGTTGGCCGCTGCTCATGAACAGACTTCGACACTTCATTTGGAAAAGAATTTCTTACAGGATATGTTGCATTGACTGCGCACTCCACTGGTAAAATGTAAACAATGACATGGACTTCTATGTTTTAAAAAATATCAGAAAATGTTGCTGTGAATGATGAAAATCTGACAAAGTGCCCATAGCCTCCTCTCATCAGAGGCCAACCACTCCTGATTGGACTGTTAGCTGGGGATACCGTCATAGGACAAGCAAGTATCGTCTTCAGCGATGACATCACACGGTCGTTAGAGGCCATTTATGCTAAACATTTTCAGCAGGCAATTTAAGTGATCAACTTTCTGTCGCACCTGAGTCTCTGTCAAGAAATGGGGTATCTTTATTGCAGATAGGTTTCTGGAGGTCAAAGTCATTGCGCGCTATCATTTGAACTGTTCCAAGAGAAAGACTCGTAAGTTTAAGATATTTCTCAAAATAAAACATAAACGTATTTTCCTATCAATACGTCAATAAAGAGCAAAGTTTGCTCGTTCCCAGGTGAAATCTGACAGTCATACTAGTACCTGTCTTCTACGGTCTTCTCTATAACAGTTAAATTACACAATCCTGACTTGCCCATCATTGCCAGACAATACACAAGTACCATGTCAAACATCTCAGTTTCACATTTGTTTGGATTTTGACAGGACTGTCTCAAAGTTTCACTCTTTTAATGTAGAAATAAATTTATTATCCACTATTTTCAAGCTCAGCCCGCGTTTACATCACCGTTTTTCAATGCCACGTCACAAAGCGGCATGGCTGAAGACACCAGCTCCATACTTGTGCATGAAACGGGCAAAGATTGACATTTGTTTTGGCATTGTCATGGAACCCCTAGGGAAAGAGGAAAAGAGGTAGGCCGAGAAACTCCTGGCGTCGAGACCTCCAAGCAGACATCAAGAGACTGTGAACCACCTGGAGTAGAATCGAAGGAGAAGCACAGGACAGGAGTTGCTGGAGGTCTCTCGTCGACGGCCTATACCCGGGTAGGGGTGACAGGCGTAAGTAAGTAAGTAATTGACATTTGTTTTGATACTCAGAATTTCATGTGACTTAAGTAGTTTACAATATACCACGTACATGAAGATTGCAAGCGACGGCCTTTGAGAAGTTTCGCGCGTCAAGTTTCAAGTCAGTGCCGGCCCGCAGCGCCACTCTGGTTTCACAACGGCTGAGCCGACTTCTAGACCACGCCCACAAACGCAGGTGCGGCGATTGAGGTAGAACTGAGCCGGCTGCGGTGAGTCAGCCGCGTGGAAAATCAGTACTACTACTCACAGTTCCGTCCGTGGAGTGACGTAGTAATCCGGCAAATGACAGAGCCCTATAAAATGCCGCGGCCTTGTAGTTGTACTATGATGAATGATGACTGTCCGACTGATCGATGATGCGCCCGAAGATTATTGCTTGAAGAGGGCTTTTATATTGTAAGTATACTCGTATTGCTAACTGAGAGCGAGTGCATTTCAACTTGAAACGTGACGTTCAATGCATTGAAAGTATTAGTGTATTTGGACGCACATCACTTTGGTCACAAATATGTGCTCCTCTATAATTTTTAACTTTACGGCCTAGAGCCGTAATGTCCAAAGTCACACACCAGCACAGAGTTATGAGACAATTTTTTACTTGTGAGGATACGACGTGTCATTTCCCCACATTTACTAAACAGATTTACCACTCGCAGGGCATTTTAAGGGCGGAAAATCAATTTTCTATTATCTAACGAGTTTTTTCATCTAGCGACCATAGAAACGAGAGCGCAGTAACTTTGATACATGACATCAACAATCTCAGTTGTCGTCTCCTCCGTTTCAGGGCAGTCTCTATTTCTTATTAAGCCCGGCTTTGGGTGTCGGTAGCGGTTTTATTGAGTCGCGATGCGGATTCCTGTAATCGCGACTAAAACAGCCGCTACCACCCGCCGGCCTAAGCGGGGTTCAAGTAGTTGCAGGCCTGTAGCTTGTGAGTTAAAATGACGGTCGGACAAATTAAATTACTAACAGGCAAACAAACCTCGAGTAGCCTACAGTTGCATTACTTTGCCGGTTTAAATAGTGTATTGTTTTGCAAAAAAAAAATAGTTCTCCAGGCCAAAACAAGCCAGACGGCTTATAAGATGAACTGGACATTGAGTTAAAGGAAATACATATGGTGCGGCATGGCGGTGGATAACAAATCTACCAATACAATGTAAATAAATAAATCTGTATTAATGCAGAGAGAGAGAGAGAGAGAGAGAGAGAGAGAGAGAGAGAGAGAGGAGAGAGAGAGAGAGATGCCTCAACTGGTTTTATTCAAACTTATCAGTTTTCTGCAGTCAGCACTCAGGCTAAACAGAGGCCGGCCGCATTGATTGCATTATTTTCCAAATAAGGTCTGTTTACGTTTGCTGGTCTTTGCTACACACTCCGTATGCTTTGTGTTGGGTCACGTTTCAATAAATTGAAAACAAACGGGCAAAGAAACAAAACACCACGTATGAATAGAATGGCGACTACGCCGGGAAGCCGAATGACACTGCCACGTCAGTATCAAAGACTCTCCAAATGCCCAAAACTCCATTTGGCCGACGTCGGGCGCCTTTAGCCCGTGCACAGCCGTGCACTGACGGGCCAACGACGGTCGACGTCGGTCCGATGGCCTTTTGCTCATTAGGCTAGCGAAGTCAGTAGAGCCGCCGGGCCGCTTGAGTCGCTGTCTAGAGTATTTGCGCGTCACGTACGCGGAATTCTCTGGGGAGGGTCGCTGTCTAGAGTATTTGCGCGTCACGTACGCGGAATTCTCTGGGGAGGGAAGGGATCAGAGGGTAGGAAGAGCCCCAGTACGGTTGGCCAAAGCACCGCGAAGTAAGTCATTAGTACATGTATTAAGTACTTAATACATGTATTAAGGCAGCCAATGAATAGTCCATATATCGACACACGTGACAGACTTTTAACATGTATTAAGTCAGCAGTAGATGCAATAAATACTTAATACATGTACTATTGAATCAGCCAATCAAAGCAGCGCTTACAGTTTGCAAAATGTGTTGTGTGCGATAAACATGGCGGAAGGACAGACATTTCTTCGCCGTGCGCTACAAAGATTGACACATTGTGGCAACTCGCTGATATCTGGTGTGGATCCGCCTGCTGTAATATTAAGGTATGTAAAATATTCATGCATTTATCCCTCCATACAGTTAATACCGTAGAAAGTGTCAACGGACTCCAAATTTCTAATAGGATCGACTCTGTGAAACTGGGACCTACTAAAACCCGGAATAATCTGTCCTAAGCTAAAATAACCATATCTGTAACTATTATTGCGTACCTAAACACAAAATAATCATGTTTTAAAAGTTTGGTTTACATTAATAATACCATGATTTAGTTGTACTAGTAAGCCGTTTTCCACTGCCGTTGACGCGTCGATTACTTCCCTTGCTACACGATAGCGCTGTATGGATTCGCGCTGTCTGAAAACAGTCGGAATAACCTCTCCTAATAAAATAAACACATACTATTAAGTACTTAAAGTCGAAATATTCTTATATTTGAGGTTGTAGGTGCCGTAAAAGTTGTTTATTTAGCGTTATAATGCTTCGAAGGGTTCGTTCTTTGAGTCTCTTGATCTATGCCTGTCTTCACCCTACGCGCATTCGCCCAGACCGTTCGGCCCAAACACATTTCGTCCCATGACGTTTCATCCCTGTTGCTATTTAATGAAACACATTACGCTATTAACGGACCAAGATAATCATTTGACATTCAAAGAGAACATAACAGGACCGTTTCTGATCTTAAAATATATAAACGTTTTTGAGACTCTTATTTTTTTCTATTAAAAAAAAAAGGAATCCTTAGCTCATGTTAATACATAAAGACAGTCTTATTGCATGCACATTTGCAGTGTCCTAAAGTCACAATGAATTTAATTAATATTGATAGTATGGCCTCTAAACATGATATATGATTGCTTCAGCAGAGAATCGAACGTTGATTCTTGAATTTGGGACTTGAACTAGTGCCAGCGATAAGTCGACAAAGGAAAAATACTCTCAACGATCTGCCAATTTTCACTCAATTGGCCGTGTAGGCAATGTGGCTTTGAAATGCAGCATGCCAAAAGTAAGCTCCAGAAAATTATTGGCTCCGGTGACATCTTTCACAGTGAAGACAAAGACCAGGCAAAGAGCAGTTGCATGAGTGAGCTTAGTCCTGCACCTTTAGCATGCTTTTTGAGAATTATTAATAATTTAAATTAGTTTCAGGCTAGCAGACTGAGCTGACCAATTGTTTAGAGTATATATTCACTGGTTGTATTGAATTCCCATTATACCGGTACTGTTTTCATCTCTTTGGTTTTGTTATGTGTCTATTAGTCAGGCTTGGTCAGCATTCTAATAAGAGTATTGAGTAATTTGGCATTTGTTGATAGGGATGCTGAGGAATTTACATCATATACATGCAGAGATGTCTTTCTGTAATTGCAGCCTGGAATCACTAGAGCGGAGCATTGCGCAAGTGTCTGGCCGTACTCTTCCAGTGGAAACGGCAGCGTCACTGAAAGATCAGGTGACGCAGATGTTGGAGGAGTCCCGAAAATGCCAGAATCCCATGCGCCAAGTAAGTTGTATTTTACTTTCTTAGTGACATTGTTTGCCCCATTGTACCTCTTTTTGAATCCTGCAAAAAGTGAGAACACATAGTCAGACTGGAGCCCATGTCTTGTACAAGACTGAGAAAAGATATAACACAGCTCTTAGTCTTACACGGGTTGTTTCTGTTTCACTAGTGAAACTTTCAGTACACTTTGCAAATAATTTTCTTAGAAAAAAAGTACACTTTCCATAACTGAAAAGTGTAGAGGACAGGTGGGAACATTTTCATTGTACATTTACACATGTACTAATAATACACTACATACATCATTGTACACAACATATGTGATAGGCAGTGCCTCAGGGAATGTGCTGTCTTCACTGAAGTCATTGCTGGGCCACTTTGTAGAATCGCAATGGATTAATAATTCATTTTTTGTTGGCAGCCCACAGTACTTAAAGAGCTCAGCGTGTTTCCAGGGGTGAGGCCCACGCTCCTCGATACCACATACCTGTGGAACAGCTGCAGTTGATGCAGGACGTGCATTTCAGGACAACAGAAATGGTTGAAATACTTGGAGTTTCAGTCACAACTCTGAATTCAAGGCTAAGGTATGTTGCAAAGTGAGTAGCTGATAAGACATTAAGTATCGCATTATTGACTCATTTCCAGAAAACATTTTCACTGACACAAAGCCATCCCTTTACTTTACCCATTTAGCCCTGACGCACTAGAGTTTGACAATGACAGTTCAGGGGTAGTGCCAAATTAGCTTGGTGTAAGATATCATGGTCAATTCAGCTCCTGCAACTGGTACATAGTCCGATATGACACATTCAAAATGTGGAAATGCAGCCATGCGGTAAAATGGCTTAAAGGCACTTAAACTGTGGCTCATTTCAGTGGCCAAAAGGTCACAAAATATTATTGTTGTCGGGGCTCCTGTTTTTACAACTGCTTTAAGTGTCTGTAGGCCCCCAGGTGTGCACACAGACCCCCATCTGAGTATAATAACGGGTCAGAAAATTTATTTAAGAAAAATTTCATCATTTCCATGTTGTTTAGTTTAAAATTAAATAACTGGTGGATTAATCATTCAAAGCCTAACTCCCTCTCCCTGAGTGATTGGTAATCTCTTTTACACACAACAGTGAGCACATGCGTGCGCGCAGGGCACACACACACACATACACACACATGCATGCATGTCGACCACGTGCCTTCTTCTTGCTGAAGCTACCAAAACCTCTGAAAGTGTCGAAGTGCTGCACACAGTGCAGTATCTTCTTGGGCACTACTCGGCGGTGTAAAAAAGTCAGAGGGTGATAGTATATATGACAGCGGCTTGTCGAAACCATAGCATTTGAGCTTTTTTTTTGCTTTTTCTTCATCATTCCATCATTGAAAATCGCGTATGATTCGTGATTCGAAAGTGATAGTGATTCGGCAACGCCAGCAGTTTATGCAGTTTAGTCATATGTGAACTGTGCAAGTTGTTAATTTCTCTTCTTTTTTTTATTTTTGTGTCCTTTTACAAAATCTGTTGTTTCTTTCTTAATGAAGCTGTGAGAGACATTTGAAGGACGTCGGCTTGAGGCTACCATTGCTGCAGATGATGAAAGGCAGCAGCCAGCACCCACAGGTCAGGCAAGAGAAGTTGAATGAATCTCGTGCCCTTTGATGAATGGCAGACTTCAGCTTCTCAAGGCTACTGTCAACCCGTTGTCCTCCAGAACTACGGCTGGACAGCATGAGGAATTTGTGTCAGGAGTGCGGCTTTATGAGGATGTCCTGAGATTCATTGCCGACAGTTAAATATCTGCATTGGTAATAATGTGTTTGGGCACACTTTGTTTCCAGTTGCACAATGCTTTCAGTGGCATTTACATTAATACGATTACATGCCCATGGGCCAGTCACATTTCCACTTGATAAAATTAATCATGTATGCCTGCTACTAAAGTTTTAGTAAGGACTTCATAAATACGCAGTAAAGAATTCTTGACAACTGGGTATGTACTTCCCAAAGCAAGGCATCATTCAGTGTAACTGTAAGCTACTTTGTGGGTTAAATACAAACTTTTCAAAGATGTGGACCATGTATTTTATCTATGCTCTGACTTGATGCACAGATTTTCCCACACAAACTGTCTGTTCAGGGGTGATGCTTACCGATGTGTGCATGCAGTTTAAAGTAGTCTCTATGAAGAGCTAATCAGCATCTGCACGTGGTTAGTGCTAGTAAGTTACTATCAGTATGATAGTGCTCCTGTGGCATGTAATTGATGCAGCAAGAGTACACAGTGACTGAAAACATGATACATGAGGAAAACGGTGAAAACATTTGGGTGGTTGTTACATTGCTTTAACTTCCAAACAGCACCAAGACTTTCTCAGGATGTGAAAAAAGAAACAGCATGCCAGTAAAAGAAAAGTAGACAGCTAGTACCCAGACAGACTATACCTGTGCACCATAGTCATACTAGTGCAAGATGAAAAATATTTACTTTCCTATTTCTCACGCTTATTTGGGTTCAATTGAGTGTTTTCTGGTACTGTGCCCCAAACCTGATTTCATACTGGTACCGTAAGACTTCGGGATGAAATCATCCTAGTGTTTGACTCCAGGTTATTCATTGCAGTAGATTGTGTATTTTGTTGTTTTATTTTTAAGCTTACCTGTTACCTTTAGTAACAGCAATAGGAAATATAGCTTTGAGACATTAACTGCGTATTTTTGTGAAATAAACATGTACTTTCTTTACAGTTTTCTGAATTTTGTGTAATTTGATAACGTTACAGATTTTGTTTGGACATGGTGAATGGAACGCACAAATACAAGGTTTAGTCTGTGAACTGTTTTGAGTCGACCAAGAGATGGGTATCAACCATTCCCAGTTGCAAATGCAAATATTAGTGATTGATAATATGGTTTGCAACACTTCCCCTGCATGTCAGAAGGAGATAAAATGAACAAGAACTCCAATCCTGTGACACTATTGTGACGCAATTAGTGATGATAGTGTTGCATGTGATATGTTCGCTGATGATGTTGCTTACATATTATTGTTTATTTTTACTAGTATAGTCTGCCTGAGCAATTAAGCTTGCCTCGTGGGTTTTTTGTTGATGCAGATAACATTTTAATAAGACATGTGTTACACTACCGCAGCCACACGCAAGGTGTTGTAGATGGAAGACGCAGCCAGACAAGAGTGTTTCCAGAAGAGTCTTTTATTTCTTGGTCATCGTGGGTCTAATAGGTTGGGCACAACCAACCTACTAGCATGGCATACTAAAATGGCGAAAATACCGGAGCTCGGTCTCTCGCTTCTCAGCTCCCTCTATCTATCTATCTCACTCTCTCTCTCTTCGTTGTGTGCTCTCTCTTCATTGTGCGAGCTCCCTCTCTATCTCGTTCCCTTCGTTGTGAGCTCTCTTTCTATCTCGTTCCCTTCGTTGTGAGCTCTGTCTCTATATATACCCGTTCTGGCCGAGGGCATCGCCCCTTTGTCTCAACCAGTCAAAAGGGGCTATTACTGTCACCCATATTATTCCACATCTATCAGGGTGGTCAGCGTCCCCTGACCCTATCTGTCAAAGGAGCTATTACTGTCGCCCATAATCTATCCCCCATCTGCTCTGGTGGATAGCGCCCTCTGATCCTAGCTGACCAGGGACCCATTACTGTCTCTCATAATTATTCCACATCTATTATGCTGGTCAGCGTCCTCTGATCCTAGCTATCAAAGGAACCCATTACTGTTTCTCATAATTATTCCACATCTATTATGGTGGTCGGCGTCCTCTGATCCTCGCTATCAAAGGAACCCATTACTGTCTCTCATAATTATTCCACATCTATTATGGTGGCCAGCGTCCTCTGATCCTAGCTGACCAGGGACCTATTACTGTCTCTCCTAATTATCCCACATCTATTATGGTGGCCAGCGTCCTCTGATCCTCGCTGACCAGTAACCCATTATTTATTCATTAGTCTCAGCTCCCAGTTCGCTACTGCCCGCATTGGGACCGCTAGAGTGAGATTGATGTATTTCCACTCGAAATTATCATTCATTAGTCCGAGCTTAGTAGGGCCGGCCACTTGTCAACTTCACGTGAGCCCGTGGTAGCCAAAGTGGGCCGTGTCATAACCCTCTCCGTGCTCTGCCCGTGGTACTAATTATATTCTCGTTATTTTCATATCAAGGGAAATTATAAAATTACCCGACCGTGATATTGGTCGTATACACTTATAGTGTAACATTCCTCCCAAACCTACCCGAAAAAAAAAGGAATCTTAATTCACAAGATTCGTTTTTTTTTTTCATTACACAATATTCAGACCACAAAATCATTTCAAACAATTAAACATGTTATCCACAAAATACATCATTTTTTGGAATGACCGCTTATTTAAATCGATCACTCCTTATTAAAAATTATTATTGTCCGGCGTAATCACGCCAATAAATGTTCACATCAAAATCGTCGACTCAGTTATGTCTTTGCACATGTGTTCGTTATTCTTCACGATTCTTCCTGGATCGCAACAGCGTTGATCCTTGGTTACCCCAACGACGGGTAAAACTTGACAACGTTCGAGGCGGGGAGTAACTGCACTCCTCCCTCCATCATCGGCGTAGAGTCCTTCGCTCTTGCGACGTCATTCACGTCTGCTGATTGCACAGCCGCCGAAATCAACGTAGGCACAGTGACCTCACGTTCACCCTTCCTGAGTCGTGATAGTATGGAGCCACACCATGCGCTAGTTTTCTTTTTTATATCGTATACACCCTACCCGAATTATGATCACTACAACTGTCCCTACGATAGAACCAATGATGATCTGTTTCCATATCGCCCATTCTTGTTTTGGCTTAACGAATCGCTCTGAAGTCGAGCAATTAGATGATCCATTGGCATTTCCTTAATTTTCATCTAACTCTTTGGGCAAAGAGATGGGATCGTAGTCTGGTAAAGCGCTATGAAACGTTATATTTGGAAAATGCATAGTTTTCCATCCATCCTATCAATTTGTCTTCCACCTGGTACTGGCTCTCTTGTTGGTAGTAAGGGGTTAACATCAATCTATCACTAATAGCCGTACATGATTCATTGAGGCGGATTAGCGATAATGGTGGGTTGATTTGTTGGTACGTGACCCCTTTACCGTGACAACTAATACTCATCTTTAGTGGACTATGATTACTAATGACCCATAGCCCATCCATTATATACTGTGCCATAGGTAACACTGTACCCAACTTGACCTTTGTTTGGCAGTGTGTTGCAATTACGTCTGAGTTGTTTAAAAAACAGCGCCGTAACACAAAACTGATTAATGTTCATAGGATATATTGCACTTCGAATCGCACAGAATCCTATCAAGGGTTTGGAACAAGCTTCAAGTTCAGCTTCCGTAAGGAGCGCGAACCGCGTACGTTGCGCGTCTACTGCTATCGTTGTGGATTCTAAGTCATACTGAGCAGTCATTGATTCTGGCGCAGGCCGACCTGAATCTCCAGTTACTAGTGGTAACTTCATCAAGTTTTTGAAATACGACATTGTGATTAATATTTAAACCCTGCGCTAGCCCCAATACTATCAGACTAAAAAAAAAACTTCATCTTGTTGTTGTCTGCAACATACGAGATATCACCAGAGACTTATACCACTGTCTCTGACAAAACTCAAATCATGCTTCATGATTTACACATTACAATAGTCCTCTCCCAGATACCATCTGAGAGTCGCATTTCTAATTTGAAGCCTTCTTTGGCAGAAGAGTCAGTATCGCTTCAAGAATTTCCCTAACCCCATTAGTCTGTAAACTAGGCTGAATCGAACGATTGTCGTCGATCTCCCCATCATCAGAACTGTCTGATGCGCCCTTGCTACAACTAACGTTTACTGCTGAGAGAGATCTTTTCTCTCTTGTCTTTAGGCGCTTTCTTAACTCCATTAACGGAACGTCCTCCTCGGATGAAGAATTCTCACGCTCTTTTCGCACCCCCCTAGTCAGTCTGTCTCGTGCGTTCTATTGCCCTACTGCATCGTCACTGTCGCTATCAGATGATTCTGGAGCTACAACCTGTGTGGCTTTACGTAATGTTCTCCCCCTGGCTTTTGGAATAGGCCACTCACTAATTTTGGCTATCCGCAAGTGTTCAGCATGTGTACTGACCTCAGTGCCATCTAGTTGATGTCGTACCCTGAATGTGACAGGCGACAATTGTTCCACCACTCTATAGTGCGACCTCCACTTACTGTCTAACTTATTGTGTCTACGGTGATTACGAAGGTACACTGGATCACCGACCTTAATCTCGACAGGCTGTACACCTCTATTAGCATACTTAGCCCCTTTCTTCTGTGCTTTCTTAATTCGCCGATACACCTGTGTGAAGGCCTTGTGTTGCTGTTCAAGCGCTATCTTGTGAAACTCTTCACCAGCGTATTTTCTTCGGGGTCTAAGGATGTTATCTAACGTTAGCACTGGATCGCGACCGTACAGTAAAAAGAAAGGAGATTCCTGCGTAGTTTCCGAAACACAAACCCTATAAGCTGCTAGTACCTGGTTAATATGCACGTCCCATGTCAAAAAATCCTCTTGTATCTTTTTGGACAGAATGTCGTTAAAAGTTCTGTGAAAACGTTCGACTTTAGCATTGGACTGTGGATGATAAAGACTGGTCGTGACATGGTCTATGTTCAGTTCTGCCAGCGTTTCTGCCATAACCCTATTCACATTCTCAGATCCATTGTCTGATACTATCTGCAATGGACAGCCATGTCTGGGTAGAATTTCTTCTACGAGTAGCTGTACCACTGACTGCGGCGTTTTATCTGGTACAGGGAACGCCTCTACCCAACCTGTCAGATGACAGATGAATGCTATGACATAGCGATTCCCGCTAAGGGAGCGGTCAAACGGACCTGCTAAGTCCAATGACAACTTAGCGAATGGGTATGGAGGAATGTCCATTTCCTGTACGGGGGCCCTTTTCTTTTGTAACACTCTAGACTGACAGATGACACACCCACTAACATATTCATACAGTTGTTTGTACATGTTAGGCCAGTAATACTTTCTACTGACTGTGTCATGAGTCTTGTCGATCCCTAAATGACCATTTTCGTCATGGTACTGTCTGACTATGTACTCTACCAAGTGAGATGGAACATACAATCTGGCTACTGGTTCATCATCAGGATGAGACAAGAAATATAGAACATCCTCTATCAGCATGTATCTCCTATTGACTGTCATGGTTCCTTGTTCACTAATCAATAAGTCCTTTAAGCGCACTATTTCAGAATCCTTCTCCTGTTCCTCAATAATATCAAACCCTGGAAGATCAACTTTTCCCAGCTTCTCGTCACACCCTGCCCTTACTGTACAACTAGCAAACTGCTTGGGTGTGAATTGGTTGGAGTTTATGACTCCTATGACAAAAGCATTGTCATTGACCTCTCTGGTTACCTCTACTTCTTCCTCATGCTCTGGCCCCCACCCGGGTCTGCCCTGGGGGACTTGGGTGGGGTTAGGTATTTTTTAGTTCCCAGGGTCACCCTGGTCAGCCCCACAGGGTGGGTTTTTCTCTCTATTCTGGGGCATGTGTTTCTGTCTACCCTTTGCCCATTCACCTGTATTTGCCTTTTAAAAACTCTCCCTACTGTCTGCACTGCCTGTAGCTCTTGATATTGGATGTGTGTTGCTAAATGGTCTTAGCTTTATTTAGCCCCATGTGTTAGGTTTATTTAACGTATTTGACCGGCTGGCGACATACATTCAATGTTCTGTTTTTTTTTTGTTTTTTTTTTTTTTTGTTTTTTTTCACAAGCAGTGCAGGCACGTCCTGAGAAAGCCTTGTTGCTGTCGGGACGTTAAGCAATGTACAATCAATCAATCAATCCTCATGCTCTGGCATGTGAGTACCACTCGGCATTCTGGACAGTAAGTCTGCCAAAACATTTTGAGGACCTGGGATATATTCAATCGTGCAGTTATATCCTGAAATGCCAAGGGCCCACATCTGCACCTTCTTATTCTGCATTGGTGAATTAAGCAAATACTTAAGAGGCATGTGATCCGTGCGGATTACAAACTCCGCATTATGCAAGTAGTGATTTAGCTTTTGAAGCGCATAATGGATCGCAAAAGCCTCTTTCTCTATTGTCGACCATTTCCTCTGACTGGTACTAAGTTTATGGGATAGAAAGTAAATAGGTCTTTCTACCTTTGAGCCTGGGGAAATGTCTGAATCCTCATCGCATTTTTGCGCGAGACATGCCCCCACGCATGTGTCGCTGGCATCCGTGTAAAGGATGTACGGACGCCGTGTATCTGGATAGGCTAACACTGGTGCTACAGCTAACGTTTCCTTCATCAAATCAAACGCTTTCTGGCATTCCTCTGTCCAACTGAATCTCGCATACTTTCGTGTCAGTGCTATGATTGGTTCAGCCATCTGGGAGAAATTAGGAATCATTTTCCTGTAAAACCCAATCATACCAATGAACGAACGGCACTCTCTGACACAGGTCGGAGCCGCCATAGCCCTAATGACTTTTACCTTTTCCTCATCCGGTTTTATCCCCTGGTTACTAATGACAAACCCTAAGTATTTGGTTTCTTCCTCAAAGAACTGACACTTCTTGAGTTTCAGCTTCAGGTCATGCTGTCTCAATCGATCAAAGACTGTCTGAAGGTGACACAGATGGTCTTCTATTGTTTCTGAGAAGATCAAAATGTCATCGAGATAGGCACAGGTAAAGCTTTCTAAACCGGCTAGCACGATATTCATAAGCATCATGAACAATCCCGGTGCTCCCACCAAACCAAAAGGCATTTTCGTGAATTCGAATAATCCCTTGTGGCATGCAAATGCTACTCTATCCCTACTCTCCTGATCCGCCATCTTGACCTGCCAGTATCCCGACTTAAGGTCCAGACTGGTAAAATACTTGGCCTTTCCAAGCAGTGACAAAATGTCATCTATCAGCGGTAGTGGGTACGATGTTTTCTTTGTAACCTCATTCAGTTTTCTAAAGTCAACACATAAACGTTTCGACCCATCCTTCTTGGATACAATCACTAAACTAAAAGACCATGGGGACTGAGAACGTCTTATCACACCTGCCTGTAACATCTCTTCTAGAGCCTTGTCAACAATCTCTCTATCTTGAAGCGGGATTCTATACGGTTTTATCCTAATGGGAGGATGATCGCCGGTATCTAGTTTCATCGTGACAGTGTCAGTAGCCCCTAAATCAAGGTCGCTATTCGCGAACAAGTCTTGATTGTTCGTAATGAGCTCTGACACTACCCCTTTCATCTTCTCCGGCGCAGTGACTTCCGTCAAGTCGACTGCCGATACCTGCCGATCAACCGACCCTATCTGTACTTCATGTACTTCTTGAACTGCCGTTACCTTCCCTACAACACAACCCCTTCTAACTCTATACGTCTTGTTTGTGTTGTTTACTATCAGTATGGGATACGTCTGGTGATTATTTTGCCTGACTACCGTGCTTGTCACTAACAGTCCCGGTTCTTGTGCTATAAATCCCTTGTCTGTTTCCGAAATCTCTAAGAGTGTCTCTCTTGCAAAATACGGAGCATTCTTCATCTGTACCTGGAATACTTCTGCCGTCTGAGGTTTTATCACTTTCGTCTTAGTCACTCTGACCAAAGACGAAATGTGGATGTCCTGTTCATAGGGCACATAAACACTTCCGACTCTGAGTTTCTTCAAGTCAAAATAAATCCTCACCCCGTTTTTGTCTAACCAGTCATTTCCCAAAATAAAGTTCCTGTTGAGCCCTGATACCACGTAGAACTTATGTTTAAACTTTTGCCCCGCTACCGTAAATTCTAATTCTGAACTCCCCAATACGTGTAAAGCTTCTCCACTAACTGACTGTAACGACACATCTCCCTTTCCTAACTTTGGCTTATGACTGAGTTTATCGTAAGCCCCCTTGCTAATCAAAGACACCTCTGCTCCCGTATCGATCAAGCTACGAAATCGTTGCTTCCCAATTTTGAACACTATGCACTTAGGGCTACCCGCTACATTAATGCTAAACAACTGACTCTTTCTACCTTTCCGGTCCTGCGTAACGGCTTCGTGTGCCACAGAACCTTCTAGTTTTCCTGCCTCGACGGAAACCTTCTTTGACCTTGTGGCCGCCTGTTTCCGGCCTTTCTACATTTCCGCTGAATGTGACCTCGTTCCCCACACTTCCAGCATTGAATCGGGGGACGCATTGTTTGCTGCCCAACCGCCCCTATCACTCGGCAATTTCTTGCCTGGTGCCCTACTCTTCCGCATTTAAAACAATTACGGTGACGAGCATGGTCTACTTCAATAGTCTCTTCTCCACCCCTAGCTGTCGCTCTCGGCTGACTAAATGGCCGATTGTTTATCGTGCGTAGCTCAAACCTATGGCGAAGGTTTTCCTCCTGCATGGCCACCTGCACGGCCCTATCTAACGTATTTGAGTTGTCCCTCAGGACTTTCATCTTAAGAAAGTCGTGCGCCAATCCGTCAACAAAGAAATTTATTAGTTGCCGTTGTACCACAGCAGCGCCCATCTGACTCGGGAAGGCTTCGCCGGCCAGAGTCATTAGTCGCTCTGCGTACAGAGGCACGCTTTCCCTCGGGTTTTGTTTCACCCGCTGTAGCAACGCAAAAGCATGATTTTCATCGGCGATTTCGCCGAACCTTACGGTTAGCTGCCTTTTCAGTTCATCCCAATCCCCTGCCGCTTCCGTTTGTAAGAATCGGTGGATAAAATCACTCACCACCCCCGAGCTTGCTTGATAAGCAATGACGGGGCGCCTGTTGAGGGCTTTTATTAGCACTGCATATTTGTCAATTTCTTTTATCCACTCCCTAAATTTGGTAGGCTTTCCGTCAAACGTTCCTACCATCTGCCCTATACTCTGGGCGTTAATCGCCTGACTCATTTCCTCTACTTTTTTGCCTAAAATCCTAAACACTTCCTCTGCCATTTTTGCTTCTTTTTAAATGTAACAACAACACAACTCTAGCTAACTGGTCTGGCTCCTATATAAGACTCAACAAGGGTTAAACGAAAAAAGTCACTTACCCCGTGATCCTTTCGGCTGTTGGTCTTGAATGAGTCGCAGACGTCCCGTGGGCTCGAACTCTGTTTTTTGCTTGACGTGGGCTCGAACTCTGCTTTTCTTGAAGTGGGCTCGAACTCTGCTTTTCTTGAAGTGGGCTCGAACTCTGCTTTTCCTTGACGTGGGCTTGAACTCTGCTTTTCTTGAAGTGGGCTCGAACTCTGCTTTTCCTTGAAGTGGGCTCGAACTCTTCTCTTTCTGGTCTGCTCTTCCACCCTTGCGTCGTTGGCTGTCGATTTGGTGCTGATAGTCTAGTTTTTCTGTTTCTTCGTTCCTCTGTTTCTTCCCGTTCCGAGATCCTGGTCACGGCACCAAATAAGAAGATAAGGTAGTGTTACACTACCGCAGCCACACGCAAGGTGTTGTAGATGGAAGACGCAGCCAGACAAGAGTGTTTCCAGAAGAGTCTTTTATTTCTTGGTCATCGTGGGTCTAATAGGTTGGGCACAACCAACCTACTAGCATGGCATACTAAAATGGCGAAAATACCGGAGCTCGGTCTCTCGCTTCTCAGCTCCCTCTATCTATCTATCTCACTCTCTCTCTTCGTTGTGTGCTCTCTCTTCATTGTGCGAGCTCCCTCTCTATCTCGTTCCCTTCGTTGTGAGCTCTCTTTCTATCTCGTTCCCTTCGTTGTGAGCTCTGTCTCTATATATACCCGTTCTGGCCGAGGGCATCGCCCCTTTGTCTCAACCAGTCAAAAGGGGCTATTACTGTCACCCATATTATTCCACATCTATCAGGGTGGTCAGCGTCCCCTGACCCTATCTGTCAAAGGAGCTATTACTGTCGCCCATAATCTATCCCCCATCTGCTCTGGTGGATAGCGCCCTCTGATCCTAGCTGACCAGGGACCCATTACTGTCTCTCATAATTATTCCACATCTATTATGCTGGTCAGCGTCCTCTGATCCTAGCTATCAAAGGAACCCATTACTGTTTCTCATAATTATTCCACATCTATTATGGTGGTCGGCGTCCTCTGATCCTCGCTATCAAAGGAACCCATTACTGTCTCTCATAATTATTCCACATCTATTATGGTGGCCAGCGTCCTCTGATCCTAGCTGACCAGGGACCTATTACTGTCTCTCCTAATTATCCCACATCTATTATGGTGGCCAGCGTCCTCTGATCCTCGCTGACCAGTAACCCATTATTTATTCATTAGTCTCAGCTCCCAGTTCGCTACTGCCCGCATTGGGACCGCTAGAGTGAGATTGATGTATTTCCACTCGAAATTATCATTCATTAGTCCGAGCTTAGTAGGGCCGGCCACTTGTCAACTTCACGTGAGCCCGTGGTAGCCAAAGTGGGCCGTGTCATAACCCTCTCCGTGCTCTGCCCGTGGTACTAATTATATTCTCGTTATTTTCATATCAAGGGAAATTATAAAATTACCCGACCGTGATATTGGTCGTATACACTTATAGTGTAACACATGCACATGTTAATGTAACCATCTGTTGCACAAGTGTTTATGTTTGAAAAGTGATGGCAGATAGTTTGGGGCTTTCAAGCACTGTAGAGCAAACCTGTTGTTAGTTGCAAGTTATAGAAATGCTAATTGGCAGCATGCATGATTATAAAGATAATTGTCGTTGTACCAACCCCCCCCCCCCCCCCCCCTCCCCCACATACTCCACCCATCCATTGGGGGCGGTCCGTGGCGCAGTGGTTAAGACGCCTGCCACCAATGCTAAAGGTGCGAGGTTCCATTATGGGTTCCGTCGTCGGACTTTTCTCCTGTAGTAAGTGTCACCGTTAATTCGGGCGGATCGTCGGGGGTTCTTTCTCCGGGTACTCCGGCTCTTCCTCCCCCTCCCCTATGGTATCGGTTTCAGGTCACTTTATAAAATTTCAAATACAAGCGATCAAAATTTCCAAAACCTCAGTAGTTGAGCTGACCCCTCGCACCACATGAATATCCTGTGTTTGTCTTGTACTGTGTTTGTCTTCAGTGTGTGTCACGTGAGCGTGCGTGTTGGGTTCAGTTTGCTGCGCTTTGAGCCGATTCCCAGAATAGGGAAAAGCGCCTATATAATAACCAGTATTATTGGCATTTCTATTTTGTTTTAACTATTGTGCCAATTTCTGTTGTTTTTTTGTTTGTTTTGTTTTTTGGTTATTTTTTTGTAAGCGCCCTTCCAGCACTCTAGTCAGTATTATATGTCACTGGAAGCAATTTTTAAATACTTTTTTAAAATTCTGTGTTGCTAGAATCAATATGCCAGGTCATGGTTGCCTGCATATTTACATTTATTATTAATATTATGGTTTCATGGTTACATTTTTTTTATTGTACCGATGCCAATTGAGCAGTATTATGTACATGAATTTGACACTCCTTTTAACCCATTACATCCTGATGCTGATTTTGTCAGATTTGCTTATTGTCCTATGAAGGCTATATTAATATTACGCGACAGATCAACCATTTTAGTTCATGGGTAGTGCCAGAATAGCTTGGTGCCTCAGGTGCCAAGCTATTCTGGCACCACCCTTGAACTATCATAGTCAATTAATTTCAAGCAGGAGTGTATCAGGATGAAAAGGGTTAATAAGGACATGTCATATGAAATTCTTTTCTTTTCATAACCAATGTTGTTTGTGCCCAATCCTGTATGTTTAGGAGGAAATTTTGTCTCCAATCGAATTGTCAGTATATTCTGTTAATCTGTAAGAAAGTTAGTCATGGGCGCAGTTTAAGAATGCGCTGTATACAAAATCTGTTATGTGTACAGATCCCATTGCCAGTACCTCAACATCTGTGTGTATATTCAGAGATGGTTTTTGTATGTCATATATCAGATCAATTGTTTTTGCTAATTGGCATGGTTTTTTGTACATTTTGTGTATTGTTACAGACAGGTTTGTGTGGGTGGGTGGGTGGGTGGGGGTTAATTAATCAGTTGAATCCTGCCTGAGGATGATTTGTTTTAACTTCAGATTGCCCTGTGAAAGCTATGTTATGGGTAAGGAGATATACATCAACCATTTTAGTTCAAGGGTGGTGCCAGAACTGTGCACAAAGCTGTTCTGGCACTTTTCTTGAGCTATCATAGTCAAATTATTTCAGGCAGAAATTATCATATGAAAATGGTTAGCTGAGATAATCATTGTCCTTAATTATTCATATATTGCATGCTTATAATTACTATCGGTATAGTTAGAGTGTTTTCTATTTTTAAAACTGAGAATCGGATTAAACTTGTGCATCAGTGTGAATCTACGAGTTCAGGTCTTTCTTTTTAAGTTGTGTTTTGAGGTAGGTGTTACATATTTTGATGAACGTTTGATTTGATCTTGCCATGCAAAGAGAAAATGGCAATTGTCCAGGCCTAGTGTTGGCTCATAATGAAGCTAACTATCAGATTTATATATGTTTGGATGATGGTCTTTTTCCTCAGATGACTGAAAGCTGGATTAAATTACCAATATCCAAATCTGGGACAATACTATACAGTTTGGTAAAAGGTTGGCAGAATATTTGCTACATGTTGGCACCAGAATGGATTAAGCTTGGCACTATGTTGGCAGCCAATATTCACCATACTGGTCCTAGGATGGATCCAGCTTGGCACTATATTGGCAGCCAATATTCACCATACTGGTCCTAGGATGGATCCAGCTTGCCACCATACTGGTCCTAGGATGGTTCCAGCTTGGCACTATATTGGCAGCCAACATTTACTATATTGGCCCTAGGATGGATCCAGCTTGGCAGCCAACATTTACCCGATATTGGGCCAACATCGGGCAAATTTGCACTTCCAATATTGGACCAATATTGACACCCATATATCGGCCCAATATCTAAGCCAATATTGGACCTATATTGGTGTGCTGGCTGGGGCGATACACACTCCTGATAAGGATTTGTAAGTAATTGACACACGCCTACAAAACACACTACAGGACATTAACAGCTGGTGCAGTAACAATTCCATGATCTTAAACCTTGCAAAGACTAAATGTATGGTTGTAAGTACCCGCTAAAAGTATCGGCTCGGCTCTCACTCAGCTTGTCCCTTCAAGGCAAATCTATCAGCCAGGTAACGGAACATAGTCTTCTCGGTGTTACTGTAGATAACCAGTTTCAATGGCAATGCCATCTTAGTAATATTATTATGTAAGACAATATCAAAGAAACTGTTTATTTTATCCAAGTTAAAACATATAACTAATGCAGAAACACGAAAACTGTTCTTCAATGCCCACATCAGGTCACATATAGATTATGCTTCTACAGTGTGGGATGGCGCAAGCGAGGTCCAGTTAATGAGGCTGAACTCTCTTCATCGTAGAGCTGCAAAGATTATCCTTTCAGACCCTAACTCAACAACGGATAATAAACTGAAAACCTTAGAAATTCTCCCCTTGAAAAACCATTTGTTATACAATAAGGGAATAACAATGTTCAAAGTATTGAATAACAGACTCCCCGAGTATATTAAAAAAAAAAATGTTTTCCCTCCCGGTATCAACATACTCCAGATCAAGGCAGTCCATTACTGTGCCACGACCTAGTATCGATCTCAATAAGAAAAGTTTAGCATTCTCGGGTGCTAGCATGTGGAACACATTGCCCAAAAATGTTACAACATCAACAACAATCGTCTTTTAAAACCGTTCTCTTTAACTACCTCACCTCATCCTCGTAAGATTTTCACAGCAGCCTGCACTTGCAGTGTACAATTTCCCCCTTTATAACTCTTCAATTCAGTTATATCTTCAGTTAATACAAGATGCTAATACTATACGTATTGAGTGTATGTGTGTGCGCACGTGTGTGTTTGTGCTTGTGTCTATGAAAGTATGTATGGATATGTACAACTTCACAAGTGTGTGTATGTGTGAGATTTTCTATGTTTATTTCCACTTCTTCAATGATTTATTTCTTAAAAGTTTATATTTCAATTTTTGGTCCTTTTTATATTTTATTTTTCCCAATTTAAAGATAATATTTTGTGATTTGTGCATTATATGTAAAGTAGATTAGCAACAGCAAGTTTGGAAAATGGTTTCACCAAATCTTTCACCGTTGTAAAATAAAGAATCATTGTCATTCTCTCTCTCTCTCTCTCTCTCTCTCTCTCTCTCTCTCTCTCTCTCTCTCTCTCTCTCTCTCTCTCTCTCTCTCTCTCTCTCTCTCTCTTTCTTTCTTCAAACTAGCTATGTCCTACATTTCAAGTAAAGATGACAAAAATTAAGGACTCTAATCTGGGTGAACCGACTTTCTATAAACGGTTTTTATGTCTTCAATGAGACATCCAGTTCAAAATGCTCGGAGGCTCTCTTAACCATCCCTTAAATAAAGTATTTCACCAAGTTTCAAGTGAGCTTGTACGGCCAGGACAGCAGTATCTGAGATTCTCATGTCTACATACATACACACACACGCACACACACACACATACCGCATTTTGTGACATACTAGACATGACGTAATTTTTATCTTATTATTCATTTGTCAGAGGTTTGGGCCTCAGTGCCCACCTTTGACATGGATATGCTATTAAATTCGCCCCACCGCGACCAATCCTAAAAGTCCCTTCCATAAATAGAGGGGACTTAAAAAAACAACAAAGCAAAGAAATTTAAAATAAAAAGAGTATAATACATTTAATTCACACAGAGTATAATAATTTAATCCATTGCCACAAAATATTTAAACATAAATTAAGGGTTGCTTCAAAAATACGAACTCAGAAACGTTTCCTTTAAATATTTGAGCTCAGAAACGGCCCATTTATCTTCTCTTTGAATGTCAACTGATTATCCTGGTCCGTTCATAGCTTAATGTGTTCCAATAAATAATTGATTGTACATTGCTTAACGTCCCGACAGCAACAAGGCTTTCTCAGGACGTGCCTGCACTGCTTGTGAAAAAAAAAACTAAACAGAAAATTGAATGTATGTCGCCAGCCGGTCAAATATGTTAAATAAACCTACAACATGGGGCCTAAATAAAGCTAAGACCATTTAGCAACACACATCCAATATCAAGAGCTACAGGCAGTGCAGACAGTAGGGAGAGTTTTAAAAAGGCAAATACAGGTGAATGGACAAAGGGTAGACAGAAACACATGCCCCAGAATAGAGAGAAAAACCCACCCTGTGGGGCTGACCAGGGTGACCCTGGGAACTAAAAAATACCTAACCCCACCCAAGTCCCCCAAGGCAGACCCGGGTGGGGTTCCAATAAATAGCATAGGGGATGAAACATCATGGGACGAAATGTGATTGGGACGAACGGTCTGGGCGAATGCACGTAGGGTGAAGATAGGCATAGATCAAGAGGCTCAAAGAACAAGCCCTTCGAAGCTTTCTAACGCTAAATAAACAATTTTTGCGGCACCTTCAACTTCAAATATAGGAATATTACGACTAAGTACTTAATAATATGTGGTTATTTGGGCTTAGGAGAAGTTATTTCGACTGTTTTGGAACAGCGCGATCGTGTAACAAGGGAAGTAATCGACGTGTCAACGGCAGTTGAAACGGCTTACTAGTACAACTAAATCAACTTTAATGTAAACCAAACTTCTAACACATTATTATTTTGTGTTTAGGTACGCAATAATAGTATGGATATGTTTGTTTTTTTTTTAAGCTTAGGACAGGTTATTCCGGGTTTTAGCAGTACCCTGCGGAATATGCTTGATGAGGGTGTAACCCCTGCGGTTATCTGTAAGCGCTTATCTGATTGGCTGTTCATAATAGAACATGTAAAAAGTGACTTATTACACGTTCTAATACTACGCGGTTTGGATTGGCTGGTACATTGACTTATTACATGTACTATGTCGGTCACGGGGTCGATTTGTGAACTCTGATTGGTTGGGATAATACATGTATTAAGTAGTTACTACATGTACTAATGACTTAGTTATTGTTGCTTTGCTTTGGCCGTCCGTACCCCAGAGCCCTAAGCCGGTCGGAATCGGGCCAACGTCGGCTGCAGTTGGCCCGCCGGCACCCGGCCGTTATCGGCCCGAGGACCTTTTGTTCCTGTGGAGGTTGAGGGACTGAGCCGATTGGAAGAGTGGGTCAGTGCCGGTTACCATTTTTTTCTTCGTCGCTAAATAAACAACAACTTCTAAACTACGTTAAGTACAGACTTTTTACTTATCCTGACTGAAAGCTGACTCAATGCACTTTAATATGATGTATAATAAGCCAACTTTTGACCACTAGAAGAGCTTTCAGCAGCATTTGTTCTTGGTCATGTGTGAGGGTAAAAGTCATTTTGTTCACTGGCCTCAAATAGAGCGAACTGGTAAGAGTTAATAGTAGTTGCCTTTTAAATCTAGAAATAAAGTAAATGTTGGAGTTAGTCAAATTAAAACAATAACAAGGGGAGTAAGCACACTAGAACAATTTGCTTGATTACGTCCCTTTATTTAAACCAACCTGTCGGTGTCTGCTTTCCCTTGGTTGGACCTAAGTGCAATGATCAGAAAATTTCGCAATGTGCAAGTTTTAAAAAAAATTAAGTGGAGGAGAGGGGGGGGGGGGAGGGCGCCCAACCATTATTTAAGGGGAGACACGGTACCGCAAAATCGTCAATTTTGGCGTCCGAAGTGTTTTTGGGTTGACTGGATTTTTGGGTTGTTTGAACCCCCTAGAACCCGGCCACAACCATAAAATATCACAAAATACTTTTTATTTACTGTAAAAAAATAAATAAAGTGAAGCACCTGCTCAATGTTTCATGCATTTGCGACGTCTTTTGCTCGAAAACATCCAATGTTTGGACCCTGACAACACCGCTTTGCGAGCGACGAATGCCGCCATGTTTGGGTCCATTCGAACCGGTTCCGTCTCTACTTTCCCATTCACCAACCAGCTAAAGGTTACAAAGGCTCTATAAATAGCTATTGGCGCAAAACTGACGTCACGAACGACCGGAGATTTCCTGTTGCTTTGGCCGTCCGTACCCCAGAGCCCTAAGCCGGTCGGAATCGGGCCAACGTCGGCTGCAGTTGGCCCGCCGGCACCCGGCCGTTATCGGCCCGAGGACCTTTTGTTCCTGTGGAGGTTGAGGGACTGAGCCGATTGGAAGAGTGGGTCAGTGCCGGATTGAAACTGAAGTGCGAGTCATGCTCTTGTCGAGAGTATACCGTCATAAACTTGCCAGACTGTCTTGATCAAATGCATCTACTTCCACCTACGACTGAAGTAGATAGCCACCTGGCGTCGTCAGAGAGAGGGCCGGGTAGATTTTTCATGAGTCCCTGCCGCGACTGTAGTGGTCGCTTCAGTGTTGAAAGTCTGTGGCAACGCTCGCGGAATAGCCCATACTGATTATTAATGAGCAAGTGAGGTCATGGCCGAAACTCACGCCGCACGCAACAACGCCGCGTCGAGCGATGATGAAATTACGACCACGTGCTTGCCGTTTTTACTGTATTTATATTATCATATCGTCGCAGACAGTGAGAGTACTTCTGTAATCTCCTCGGCTCTAGAAACACACAAGTAAATCAGTGAGGCTGATACTTTTTGGCCCGCGGCCACCAGTCGGTGAAAACTGTTCAAAGACTAGTTTGTAGGGGCGTCATTTGTTCTATGCCCCGGATGATTCAGTTGCACTACGGGACCCTCATCTCAGTCGCTGAAAACAATAACTCGTATATGTAACAAACTCTCGAAGGCCCCTCCCGTCAGTATGCGTGCGGCTACTTGAATTCGAGTTAAGAATTGTCAAAAGGCACTTAGCAGCGGTGATAGCATAACACTGAAATTGGCAGTACAAGTCAATATCCGCCGGCATAACATCAGTGATCGCATGTCAGTACGGAAGACTGAATTGAGGTAGGCTACTGATTGTCATACTAAAACAATTTCAGAATTAGGACAAACTTGCATGTGTGTCGACGAAAGCAGCAGACTAAATTCCCGGACAAACATACGATACGCCTGATGTTTGTCCGGGGCTTTTAATCCACCGTTTTCGCCGAAACATCGCAATTTTGACCTACTTCTTATTTCCGAGTTGAACAACGTCTATGGGCGTGATCTGTTCAGTTCAGTTCTGATTCAGTTACACGCAGGTCGGTAATTTAAAAAAAAAAGTGTGTGCAACCGACTTTGAAAATCAGGTAGTCTCACTTTCTTTGGTTTTATTTATTGTTCGTTCAGTTTGAAACTTAAATGCCACATTTGCATCAAACCTATTCTTGCTTAGTTGGTGTACATCATTCAGTTATACAAAGTTGGAACGGTGCTTTCACACCGCCTGGCTCACAAGTACAGCTGCGCTCATGGCACGGTCTTTAAGTTCAGCAAGGGTGCAGTCTAGCATACAACAGTTATGTGTCAAACTATGCCCCAGCTGGATTAACCCTTTCACCGTCCGACAAAAAGTGAACACGGCCAACTGCAGGACACATCGATCCTCATGAGCCCCCGCACTTGCGGAGGTTCATGAGGATCTATGCCTCTTGCTGAGACCGATTTGTATCCATGCTTCTTGGACGCCGGTTTCGGCTTTTGATCGTTGACTAAATGAGCAACGATTTCAGATACAACAATGTACGTACAGTGACAGGAAAGGGGTTAAAAGGTTTGGCACATGTCAAACGATACGCTACATGATAACTATGTGTTTACAGTGCCCAGAAATAAAACTGCACAGTAGTTTAGTTTCGTTCGTTATCAGATTTAAAAACATATTATACGCTGGGGCGAACCGTGGCGGGGCTATAAAAATAAGAGTACTTTATTTATCTCGAAGAGAGGAATTCATTTGATAAACAACGAAATCTTTTTGACGGACAACAAACAAGATCTTATGCCAATCTCTATTGCTTACTACGCTAAATCTTCATGACCGTTCAGCTTTGTTAAAAAGTGTTCAGTGAATATTGGAAACATAGTAATAAACAAATCAAACAACAACAAGCAAATAAATAAACAAACAATATGTGTGTGTTGCGGGAGGGGGGGGGGGGACCGAACTACAAAGTAACAAAAAGAAAAACGGACAAGGAAACAAGGGAATGCACGTGCGTGTTGGTGCGTGCGTTGTGCGTGTGTGTGTGCCGGTGTTAGCGAGCGTTTACTGAGAGAGAGGCAGAAGGGTGGCGCGGGGTGTGGGCGGGACTGAGGATGAAAGGAGGGTTTGGTGGGGTGAGGGTTGGCGAGGGGGGGGGGGTGGCCCGGGTGGGGGGGGGGGGAAAGGGGGAGGTGGGGGGGGGGGGCAGCCTCTGTCGATGAGTATACAGTCGAAGACGCTTAAGTCGAACCTGCAGGGGATTTTTTTTTTTTCCGTTCGATTATCCGTCATCTTATCCGTCATACGGATAAGCATCACACATAACACTTTTCTAAGATATGAATAAGATATAAAAAGTCATGTTGAAACTGTAAAAAATAACTGCGATAGACGGTTTTCTGACGTCAGAATTTACTGACACCTAAAACGACTCTCTCGAATGCTGGTTTTAGACAGAGTAATACACGGGAACTTTCCGGCGACACATGTAACCACATGTCTGTATATATAATTCAGGATGTTATTTTTTCCTATGGAAATTTTCTCAAATCCATGACTCAAGGAATTTACACCCAGATGAACAACTTTCAGGACGTAAAGTTCAACTAATTCATTGCAAGTGGCGTAGCATTTAATCCGTTTTCCCTCTTTCCATCCTAGTAAAGCCAGACACACCTTCTTTCCAAACAAATTGATATTACAGAGATAAGTACACTTCTTATTTCTATACCAATAGTAATGATCAACAAAGAAAGAAGAGAGAACACATGTACCACGGACCGACCGACTCGCCGCTATTTGGCTGTAAACATATAACAATACTAATGAAATATTAAATAGCAATTCCTTACATGTTATCACTTTTAGTAATTTTTTGTTGTCACATTTTCAAAAATATGTTGTTTGTTTTTCATGAAGTACAACGTTAGGTGACCGTGACCTTTAAATAACACTTTCAAGGTCACCAGTCGAAAACACTGAATTGCTTACGTTTCCGCCATCGATGATTTGTCATGACATTGGAAAATATGTTTTCATCATAGTATGTGAAAGATTGGACACATATTCTTCTGGCAAGAAGGCTATTTCGCGTGCCAAGAAAAGTTTTTTTTTTTTTTTTTTTAAAGATGGCGCCGCGATAACGGCACCATTTTGCTTTTTAGACATTAAATCATTGTAAATGGTAGGTAAATGTATTCTGTTTATAAAGATACCAGTCTGCGTGCTTTTTTTTTTTTTTTTTTTTTTATAGAAAATTGTATCCTTAACCCAACCCCCCAAAACAAAATACATGGCCCAAAGAAGGAAAATATGACAGTAGTACATATCCTCCTTTACTCAATACGGTAGTTTATATTGGGCAAACACGTATGGTTCGTCTTCATAGGTGATAGGCTTCCGAAAAAAAATGTGGTCTCCAATCCCTCGCAAAGGGGGGGGGGGGGGGGGGAGAGAGAGAGAGAGAGAGAGAGAGAGAGAGAGAGAGAGAGAGAGAGAGAGAGAGAGAGAGAGAGAGAGAGAGAGAGGCTTACTTCCTATCTGGTTGGTTAGTTCGGGTTTAACGTCCACAGCACCGAGGTGATCATGGACGGCCCTGACGGGCGGGTTATGGGGGACAGGGAAATCTATTGCCTATGGAGTACGACCTGAACACTGATCAACTCAGGCGCACTCTTGGACTATGCCACTTTGATTTACCCCCTAGGACCTTTCAACGGACATGCTACTGAACAAATCCGTTTTTCCCCCTGGATTGTGAGTCCAGCTACCGGGGACGGGACGGGATTCGAACCGCCACGACCCGGCGATTCCCTTCGCTCTCCTGCTCCGACGCCGTTTAACCGCCTGAGCTATTTTGGACTCTACTTCCTATCTAACGGCCTATCAGTGCACACTGTCCTACAGTTTTATGAGTCATTGTCGACGTAACTTAAGATTTCTAGATTCCAGTGAGAAGATCGCGTCAGAACTGAATCAAGCGATTGCCGGCGTCCCATGCCTTTGAGAAGACTGAGAACTGAGGTGGCGGAGAACTGTCTCTCCTACATCCTAGACCCTTCCATCTGCAGGTGGCATAGACGGAATCTCAAGTGTCCCTGCAGGCCGGCGCTGAGGCTTATGAGAATAATTTTATATGCCTCCTGAAAGAGATTGCTTGGCCTAGATCAAATAGACCTGTATAACGGTCGGACTTGCGGGCCTGAGGCCAACATTATTTAGTTCAAGGCAGTAATTTATGTAGCCTGAATTGCAATTGCAGTTCCCGGTTTCAAAGAAGGTACTCTATGTCGGAAGAAACCTACGATGAGTGGAGAACGGTTTTCCACGGCGAAGCCTTGCTAGATAAATACTAAATCGAACTATGCTTAAAGTAAGTTTGAAATCCCGATTGCCTACCGCGAACAGCCGGTTAACCCATTGTGTCCCAGGTACGAAATATCCACATTAAATTTTGGGAGTTGTCCTCTGAGGGCTGCATTACAATTCAGGAGACAGATCGACCATGATAGTTCAAGGGTGGTGCCAGAATAGCTTGGCACCTATAGGCGTGTCACAGTAGCGGACAAACTGAATCAACCAAAGTGGTATGCACAATATTGTCAGTCCTCGTCAGTCGTGTAAGTATGAACGAAATAGTTTAAAGGTAAAGAATAATGCACTCATCTGCGAAGTAAAAAATGTTCTGATTTTGCCGTTGGATTTCATGATTCAAATTTCTTTTGGGTCGGTTTATAACAGCATAAGTACTCAATACTTAAATGATTTGTTAGCGCCTCCGAGAGCGAAATAACCCCTTACAAAGCGTCCGTGCGGTTACCTCATTATGACCAGTTATCTATAAACCAGTGTACACTGGCAACCAAGGGTGATGAAGATCGATTATAGAGGGAGCTCGGTCAACCAAAGCGGAGCACAGCTGTACATTTTTGTTCTTGTTTATAATATAATATATTAATACTATTGGCTGATTCTTTGAAAACACCTTTTACGAAAGCTTTCGAATATTTTAAAGCTGCTCTGCACTATACCATACCTGCAAACCTTATTTACCAGACCCAAGTCGGCGTCTCTCTTTCTCGGAACAGTTATCTAGTTCTAGGTCATAGTGTTTATCTATGTAGTTGGTCCGCTGGTCTGTGACATACTGGGCCATGCGGTTCTTGGTCCGGTTATGTCCGAAATCACAGACAGACGAGCTCCGCTAGTATTGGTCAGAATCAATGCACTGCCGTTAACCCATTTACCGTTGTAACTAACACAACGATCAACACCCTTATGCAAGAGGCATAGATCCTTATGAGCCCCCGCGTTGCGGGGGCTCATGAGGATCTATGCCTCTTGCTGACCCTACCGCTTTTATCCATGTTACTTGGATGGCTGGGACACCTTGGCCTGAAATTAAACCGGATTTCAGAAACACAAATTGCGACCACTGGGCAGTGAAGGCCGAGTTAAGAAAATCAATGCATGTCCGATTCTGCAGACAAATCTCGGCGTGACTGTTCAGTGGGTCCACATACAACTGTTTTTCACAGACCGCGCAAGTCAGCAGAGAAGATAGTTGTAATCAGTGCCGCAGCGTTTTCTAGTTCGTTCCTCAAACCCGCAGATCTAGTACTGATCTAGGCGGGCATACCGTCGTCATGGACCGTAAGTTTCCCCGACTGACTGAGGCTATTTCAACTGAGTTATATTTAACGTCCTACTGCACTAGGTGTGATTGTGTCTTCAAGTTCCCTGGCTGCAGTCAGTATTTATACTGTAGCTCAGAACTTTGCACACTGTCCTACAGTTTTATGAGTCATTGTCGACGTAACACGATTTCTAGATTCGAAAATTCCCGATTTCTCACTACTGAGAAGATCGCGTCAGCACTGAAACAAGCAGGCCCGGGCCTTGAGAACTGAAGATGGAGAACTGTCTCTCTCTACATCCTATATCCTTCCATCTGTACAGAGGTGCATAGATTCTCAAGAGTGCCTGCAGGCTCTGGGGCTTTTTAAAATATATATCTCTTGAAAGAGATCAGCTTGGCCTAGATCACATGGACATTATAACGTTCCTACTTGTTCGCTGCTGGAGGCCAACGTGACACGATTTAGCTCAAGCGGCGGTAACGAGTAGCCTGAAAATCGCAATTCAGTGCAGTTCCCGGTTTCATAGAAGGCACTGCGGCCACTCTGGAAACAAACTACGATGAGTAGAGAACAGTTTCGGTGCGGCGGAGTTTGCTAGAATGCTGAATCAAACTATGCTTGCAGTGAAAAAAGTTTGAAATCCCGATTTTACCGCGAACAGCCGAGTTTAACTTCGGAACTTTGCTGCTAAGTTGCAGGCACGTTCAGGCTGAGAAAAACATCCGGTAGCGTTTATTTCATTCAGAATGACATCCCCTGGATACGCGGCTTAAGCCGGATGCTGTTCGTCTCGACTGTACTGAGCTTATCGATTATTGTGTTCAGTCAATTTCAAGTTTTGGCTTGACATAACATAGGCTTTACCGTCTTCGGTGTGTGGCATAGGGGAGACAAATCAGTGTGCCGGTCAGCACAAAGTTAAATTTGCCGCATCACCCTAGACCGAATTCTACGTCCCATGTTTACTTTTTTTGCGGCGGCCGGCATGCCATCGTTCAAATCTCCTTCTCAGTGTCGTTTTTAAGTCCCTTCCATTTCTAGAAGAGACATTTTAGGATGCCGGTTGCGGTGGGGTGAATTTAATAGCATGTCCATTATGTCCGGCAACTCACTGAAGTCAGTAACAAGATAAAAAATTACGTCATGTCTAATTAAGTTACCTCGCTGCTGAACGTACATTTGGCGCTAAGCGCCGTAAGCGCCGTATGTGTGTGTGTGTGTGTGTGTGTGTGTGTGTGTGTGTGTGTGTGTGTGTGTGTGTGTGTGTGTGTGTGTGTAAACGAGAGAATGTCCGACGCACAAGCTTGAAACTTGGCGAAATACTTTATTCAGGGGTGGCTAAGAGAGCCTCCGAGCATAATTGTAATTGGGTGTCTCGTTGAGGACATAAAAGACCGTTTATAGAAAGTCGGTTGACCCAGATTTGACTCCGTAATTTTTTTTGGATATATTTACTTTAAAAAATTGGATATAGCCAGTTTGGAGAAAGCCTTTGGATGAGTTCGTTAGCCAACTTTGTACCCTTTCAACTTCTTCAGTAAAAATTATTTCTTTAAAATTAAAATTCTTGAAAATTATATTAAAAAAATAAAAATAAAACAGTAAATAAAAAAAAAACTTGACATCTGGAGAGAGTCAGACATTGGCGGTGACGTAAAAAAAGCAACTCCGTCACCACGCAGACATACTCTAAATATGACGTAATTCTCTCTCTCTCTCTCTCCTCTCTCTCCTCTCTCTCGCTCCTCTCTCTCTCTCTCTCTCTCTCTCATCTCTCTCTCTCTCTCTCTCTCTCTCTCTCTCTCTCTCTCTCTCTCTCTCTCTCTCTCTCTCTCTCTCTCTTCCCAATTAAGCCTGTTATCGTTTTCATTTATCATTTGAAATACTTAGTTCTGTGTGTGTGTGTGGAGGAGGGGGGTGGGTGTCTGAGATTCTATGAGTATGTTTCCGTCCGTGAACAGTGTTGTCAATTATCTGCAAGTAATATGTTTTACTTCAGTATATTTATGAGCATGTGTAGATAGTCTTGTAGTTGTTAGCAACGGCAGGTTTGTAAAATGGCTGTGTCAATGACGATGTCAATGCCTTAACCGTTGTAAAACAAAGTTTCATTGATTCATTGATTCTCTCTCTCTCTTTCTCTCTCTCTCTCTCTCTCTCTCTCTCCTCTCTCTCTCTCTCTCATCTCTCTCTCTCTCTCTCCTCTCTCTCTCTCTCTCTCTCTCTCTCTCTCTCTCTCTCTCTCTCTCTCTCTCTCTCTCTAGATCTATGCCTCTTGAAGATGTTTAGAGCACACGCACACGCATACACACACATCGACGCGCTTTCAGAAGAGCGTGCAGGTGTACTAACTTAGTATATCATGTAGCTAGGTAAAGTCAACATGATTTCACACAAATTATAGCAAAACTGAAACTGTACCGTGAAATTCTAGTTGTGTCACCATTTTCTCAAGTCTTGAAGAAAAAGCGAAACTCATATCACGTTAAATATAACATTACGTAAAGAAAAAAAAGGAAGAGAAAACTACGTCATGACAAATGACGTTTGACAAACCAATGACACGTATGCACTGCGCGCGCCCCTTATTGAGTTCACTATGGCATTGGCACATCTGCCAGGCTTTTTCAAAAGGAGATATTTCAACATCAGAATCAAGTCAAAGACAAGAAAGGTAGAGATCCTTGACAGCGAAGACAGCTCTCATATAGAATGGACTTTGTGGGTTATGGTTTATCCCATCGTGTCTTTCATTCTTGTGGCAATTCGCTGCAGAAGATTTGAGCTTTGAGAGAAGATGTCTTCGCGCTAAGAGGCTAATCATTCTCCTGTTTTCCTTACTTGATTTTTAAATCAGTGACAATGAATGATGATTCTATGTGAGCAATTGACTGAAGCGATGGATGAAAAGCGATGACTGTCGCATTCGCAAACAGGGTCCGATTACGTTCGAGGAGAAGCAAAACAAGACATGAATAGAAGATAATCACCCCCACCACCCACCCGCCCACTCACCTCCCCCCCCCCCTCCCAATCCAATCAACCCCCCCCCCCCCCAACAACAAAAAATAATAATAATAAAAAATAATAATAAATAAAAAAAATAAACAAATAATAATAATAATATAATAAATAAAATTAAAAAAAATAATAATTTAAAAAAAATTAAATTAAAGTTATAAATAAATAAATACATCACGGCCATTTCTCTCGAGTGTACCCTCGTCATGTTTTACCAACCCCGTGAATCTGCAGGAGGTATTAATTTTCACCATTTGACTTTCCTTAGCGCTTTTTCTCGAGGTGATCCCTGCTTTGTTTCATTAACCCTTTGGCTGTCAATAGCGCCATTCGGCAAGGCGAGTAATTCCGACAGGAATGCATACAAGGTTATTTTTTTGTTTATGTAAAATATTATTTTTGCATCGCTACAAAAGTTCCTTGTGTTTCTAGACAGAAACAGAAACTCCTTCACACTGTTAAAAGTAAAACTTTATTTGTTTGGTTCTGTTTCAGAAAAATGGCTCTATTCGACACCGATGCCGGCGTGGACGGCAGGTTCCAGCGCTACTTGAGCCTGGAGGACGAGGATCGGTACGACATAGCCGATATCTACCACGACGACAATGTGGCACGGTCTGGAAACTGGGTAGTCGATGAAAATGGACCGGCATTGCATCGGGTGGGTTTGCTGTGGGTTTCCCAGTAAGCAGTGAACCTCGGGCCGACGTCGGCCGCAGTAGGCCGACGTCAGCGGCCGACGGCAGCAGTAATTCCTGTAGGAATCATCCTGACGAAAACCGCTTCTGACAGCCAAACAGTTAACAAAGTAGCCATAGCTGACGTCGACGGAAGGACATTTTTTTCCTCTTGGTTGCTTTTGCCTTTATAAGCCTTTGAAAATTAAACTCAGTAATGCGAACACAAATTACCGTAAACAAGATGGGATAAACCATGCCTACAAAGTCCCTTCGATATATGAGCTGTCCTAGCTGTTGTCTTAAACCTGATTCTTATGTTGAAATAAGTCCTCGCTGAATTGCCAATGTCGCAGTTTTCAAACTTGTACGTACCCAAACATCGGAGATTTGTGGTTTACATACATACGCTCATATGTACACACACACACACACACACACACACACACACACACACACACACACACACACACACACACACACACACGCACGCACGCAAGCACGCGCACGCACGCACGCACACACACACACGCACGCACCCACGCTCGCACGCACGCACACTATAACAAAAGTACGTACTGCTTCGAGGTTAGCTACACATGGTGTAATTTTCATCTTGTTACTTCAGTTGTCAGAGATCGAGGCCTGCCCGCCTATGACGTCATGGGCATGCTATTGAATTTGCTCCACCGCGTCCCTTTTAAAAATAGAAGGGACTTAAAACGAGGAAGGGAGGAGCGGTGCGGGGAGGGGGTGAGGGTGGGAGGGGGGGGGGGGTAATGTTATGATTTAACTTAAATCCTTTGGCTGCCGGTAGCGGTTTTTGTCGCGATGATTCTTACAGGAATAATCGCGACAAAAACATCTGCCGACAGCCAAAGGGTTACGGGCTGTCGGGTACCGCGTTTTCCGGAGGTTAACCCTATCCAGTGTATAAAATAATGTTCATTGATATAGTTGGCAATTTGCAGGCACTGCACACGAGTCTCAGCAGGGGCAAGGGTCCTGTGAGAGTGAGCAAGGAACGGAAGGATTTGCTGAGTATTGAAGGCCGCGAAAGCACCTTCCGGGTGATCATGGACAAATGGCAAGGACCCCCAATGCGAGAGGTGACCAGAGCTGGGCTGTTTTTCTCAAACCACGGGTTCACTGGTAAGTAAGTTTAGAAAGGCAGATTTAAACGCTTCGGCAGTAGGTAGTGCGTTGTGTCGCGATGATTCCCGCAGGAATCATCGCAGCAAACAGCGCCACCGACAGCCAAAAGGTTAACGATAATTTACTACAGATAACTGCAGCGAATGCACATGCTATTTAACCTATTCATTCCTGTGATACACTACAAGAAGAGATAACGACCGTCATATTTCAGAGGTGGCGCCAGACTAGATTGGCGCCTGTATGCTCCAAGCTATTCTGGCACTGCCCTTTTAACTATCAAGGTCTTTCTATCACCTGAAGTTATTGCGCATTCTTCGGAGGACAACCCAGCTAGTCTATCAGTATCACCACCCTTGAAGTACTACGGTCGTTTTGTCACCTGCACTGTTGAGTATAGTCCGGCTTTAGAAACAATACAGCCCCAAAGCTGGTGGGCACACCAGTGCGCAAATATCCTGAGGCCAACAACGGCCGCAGTTCGGGCCCGCGCACGGTTGTGCGCGGCCCAGCTGCGGCCGTCGTCGGCCCGAAAACCTTTAGCTATTGGGAACGAACTTCCAGAGTTTTGAAAGTCATCACTTATCCCTCTAGTGCGTGTTACCACAGGTACTCTACACCTTATCGGTGACTGCACTTACACGGGGGTTGGCGTAGAGTCAAATTCATCAGTTTTGATCTTTACTGACACTTTTGCAGACCGGGCCGAGTGTGCCTTTTGCGAGATGCCGATCCGCTTCCAGAGTCCCTCTGATGACCCATGCGAGATTCACAAAAAGCTGGCCCCCAGGTGCCGCTACTTGAAGGCGGTCAGGGACCATGGCGCACGGCCAAGCGTAAGTACCAGACTAACGGCAATGGTTTTCGGCATGAAAAATACACAATCCAGACCAAAAAGATGACTGCCAAGCGTGTAAAATGCAGAGAAGAACGGCAACGGAGAAAGAAACACGTTAAGAAAGAAAAGGCAGTACAACACAATTTGTTAATATTTTATGTTTGCGGGATAACTTTAACCTTCTTCTGATAAACAAACAAACAAGTATAGAAATCAGCCGCTATTTATCTTATCAGTGAAGAAATGTAGCATGAAAACATCGACGGGAACAATATGTATAAAGAGTGTTGCGGTGACGACGGAAACGAAAAGCCGCATATAAAACATTGGATGTTCATGTGTGTGTGTGTTACAGCCCTTAGGTAGAAAACGGATGCACCATTCCACCACATCGTTACACATTCTCACCCGCCCGTTGTGACTGAGCTGCTGGCCCAAAAGCTGTATGAAGTGCGCGTGCTGTCTGGATGGTCGCCTTAGTGCATGCGTACCGAAGAGCTACAACTACTTTATGAAGCGGAAGGAAACATCAACTACGGAGGATCTAGGAACATCCTCGCGGGCACTGAGATCGCCGATACATGTAGGCCCTATGTTGTCAACTGAGCAAACGCCGCCTAGGCCCGCATAACTGAGCCCGCTGAGGTAGTGAGATCACAGGACGGGGAAAGCTAACTTGAACAAATTATATTCCCCCCTCCCTTCCCCCCCTTCCCCCTCCCCTCCCCTCCCGCCCCTTCCCCCTCCCCCCCCCAACCCCCCAACCCCCCCCCCCCAACCCCCCAACCCCCCCCCCCCCCGACAGATGCTCAGCGAGCCGCTGTCAGGGGGCATAACTTGTGTAGGCGGTTCCGCAGTTCAGTCAGTTCTTGTAAAAAGGGTACCGCCGGTCTGTGGGAACACCCGGCGTAACCCAGTCAGTTTTGCCAAATATAGGAACTAGTATGTCGATATAATTTGTTCAAGTTAGCTTTCCCCGTCCTGTGAAGTATATATATCGTGAAGTACAGTCAAACCTGTGTAAGGGACTACCTAAAGGAATATCAAAAGATGGTTGCATTTGGTCTCCTCAAGATCACACGGGGTCATCTAAGTACAATAGAAAGAAGGGCATGGGATCGAAAATGGGTGTTATGCTTCGAAAGGTGGTAGTCTTATAGAGGTGGTCACCTTGAAAGGTTTGACTGTAATTTTGCGGTTAGGTATATCACAGGACCACAAACAAAACCCGAGCACAGGCGCTAGCCGATTCGAGTTCGAGTTTTGGAAGGGACTAGGGCTTCCAGCTATCGCTGATTTCGCCCGGGGGGGGGGGGGGGGGGGGGGGGGGTGGGGGGGGGGGGGCAGATCGTCTCTCCGTCTGCTCGTCGCTGACGCCCGCGCATCACTTTGTTTTTTCTCTCATCATGTCTGCCCGCGCCCCAGGGGGCTGGGTCGTTGGGGGAGAGCCCATGCGCTCGTGGCCGCTTGGGTCCTTCGTCTTGCTTGGGTCCTCCGTTTTGTTTGGTTGGTGGTGTGCTCTTTCCTCTCTCCCTTGTTGTAGGATTCCTAAGTTTTTAAATATTTTTTGTCTGTGTGTGTGCTTTTCTAATAATGTTTGCATTGTTCTGTCAACCCACTACATCCTGAGGCTGATTTTACAAAATCTGCTTATTGTCCTATGAAGACTACATTTCAGATCAGACGATAAATCAACTGTTTTAGTTCAAGGGTGGTGCCAGAATAACTTGGTGCCTCTGGCGCCAAGCGAGGTTATTTTGGCACCACCCTTGAACTATCAGTCAGATTTCAAGCAATGGGTGTATCAGGATGAAAATGGTTAAACAATTGTCATACAGAGAACACAGCTTACTTGTATTCGGTTCTGCAGAATAGTCTTTATTTATACTAATCGACGCTGAGCTATTCGATCACTAATATCCAGTCCATTGACTTATGTAGTACTTAACCTGTTGCAGTTGTAGTTTGTTTCTGATTCATATCATTTTCTCCCTATGTAATACACAAGTTCCACCGCTCATTAATTCTGTTGTTGTAAGTTGTAAATATACGGTATTTCGAAAGTCAATTGCAACTACTTAATAATCCAACGAATATGAATAAGGCATAATACCGCTTGAAATACTGAAATCATTTGAATAGAGTGTGGCACAATTTTAAATACAGTTTGACTGTGTGACGTGCCGAGTGACCGTCACAACCCTAACCCCCTCACTGACGAGAAAAACAGAAGACAAATCTAGCAGTTGCGGGGGCTCATGAGGATCTATGCCTCTTGCTGAGACCACTTTGTAACCATGTTTCTTGAAGTTAGTTAGTTAGTTAGTTCGGGTTTAACGTCCACAACACCGAGGTGATCACGGACGGCCCTGACGGGCGGGTTATGGGGGACAGGGAAATCTATTGCCTATGGAGTGCGACCTGAACACTGATCAACTCAGACGCACTCCAACTGTGCCACTTTGATTTACCAGGACCTTTCAACGGACATGCTATTGAACAAATCCGTTTTTTCCCCCTGGATTGTGAGTCCAGCTACCGGGGCCGGGACGGGATTTGAACCCACGACCCGGCGATTCCCTTCGCTCTCCTTCTCCGACGTTTAACCGCCTGAGCTATTTCGGACTCGTTGTTTCTTGAACGGCGGTGGCTCACTAGCGTGAAATTTACACACACACAAATCATAAACTCAGTGTACGTCCACTGGTAGCGAAGGGATGAACATGGCAAACTCGCTTGAATTTCGATAAGGATGCATATCCCCACCCCTTGTATTATTTAATACACAACTAAACAAACAAAAACAAACAAACAAACAAACAAACAAAAACCAACAAAAAACCCCACAAAAATAAAAAATCAACCAAAAAACCCCACCTTTTTATCATTGATTTTGCGTTTTGTCTAGCTTTTGCCATTTTCAAACCTGTTTTGACAAACTCCACAATTGTGCTTTACGTTTGTGCATTCGACTTTATGAAATGATCGACATTTCGTCCTCAAACTTTATGTTGTTCGGAAATCAGAAGCAGGTCAAAATTGCACGTGTTCCGACGAAAACAGTGGATTAAAATCCCGAACAAACAAGTGATCTTTGATCACAGTGCTTGCCGCCCGGGCATTTAATCCATTGAAATCATTTATTGCTCAGGTAATGTTTAGTAATTGTTATTTGAAACATGGTTACAACACAAAACGCACAGTTTGAAATGACGAATGAAATCATCTGTTGCTCAGGTAATGTTTAGTAATTATTGTTATGTTATACATGGTTACAACACAAAACGCACAGTTTGAAATAACGACTGAAATCATTTGTTGCTCAGGTAATGTTTAGTAATTGTTATTTTATACATGGTTACAACACAAAACGCACAGTTTGAAATGACGACTGAAATCATTTATTGCTCAGGTAATGTTTAGTAATTGTTATTTTATACATGGTTACAACACAAAACGCACCGGCGGTTTAAATTGACCTGCTATTTTTTTTGACAATTTGGGAGGAAAGAAAAGACCGACCGCAGTCCTGCTGGTAAGAACTTTTTTTTTTTTTTAGCTTTTCAATGCATATTCATATTTACCACTGACGCATATGGTCCGTTTATTATTTACTTAGCTGTTTCATAATCAGTATGCAAATGAATAATCTTTCATAGTCGGTATGCAATATCAGACTCGGTTGTGGTAATTATGCACGAATTGTTAAACGCGTACCTTTAGAAGCATCGATGATACTCCCACCATCGTCGATGTCAGATGAGGGTTCAAAGGTAGTGCCTTATTAACTCGTTGGGTGTCGGTAGCGGTTTTAGTCGCGATGATTCCAGCAGGAATCATCGCGACTAAAACCGCTAATGGACACCCAAAGCTTGTGATCTCGTGGTACGGCAGTAAAACTTATACCCTGAATAGGTTATCTCCCATTACTTGCACACCACGTGTCAAACCATGCTGGCCAAACTGATCCCTTACCCCTACCTTCTACGATTTCTGCTGGCGATACCGTTTAGCGGACGGAAAAGACGCGAATGCGTTAAGATTCATAATGACATAGTCTGAATTTTTATAATGACATAGTCGGAATTTTACGTTTAAATCAGAATGGATTGTTATGGTTAACTCATTCAAAGCGGGGCCCGGCATTAATAGCTGTGGAAGTGTCGTATTGCGTTGCTGGCGGCAACGCTATACGACACTTTCGCAGCTATTGATGCTGGGTGCCTTCAATGAATTAACACGCGTTGAAACAAGTAACTTGAGCGTGTTTTCAATTTCTTTCAGCCGATAGTGGTTGTTGCATCAGTCATAGCGGCACTGTGATCATACTTAAGATTATTATTTGTTTACGACTATGATATTTACATGCTTTTCCAATGTTATTAAAGCGTTAACGCTGACGTGATAATTGCTCAATCAGGGGTGGATCCCCCCCCCCCCCCCGATCCAAACAAAATTCTTTAAAATGCTATACCAAAGCCCCTTCTTGTGGTGTTTGGACCCCCCCCCCCCCCTCGTTGTTTGATATTTTGGCGATGGTGAGAATCTTAACACGCACACGCACCTTCTCTCCCCCCCCCCTTCCCCCCCTCCCCCCCCCCCCCTTCTGCTTTTCGATTCTTCGGCCCCTGGCAGCAAGGTCTAGCATCGGAGAGGCCTTTTGTATCAGGTTGAAGGTCCCAAACAATAAGTTTGACCCCCCTACCCCCTTCCCCGAGGTAACTAATCCGCCATTGTCAATTCACCTGTAGGCTGTGATTGGGAACTTAACATTTATACATTCTACCTGAAAGAATTATTTTATACGCCTGTCCTTTCTACATCGTTGATATTTAATTCTTTAGAAGAACTGATGTTGGAAGACATGTTTCTCAGCATTCTCTTTTGCAAACATGAAGCGTTTGCCTTCAGTTGCATGTGTTAGGTTACTGTACAAATGTGTCCGCCCTGTGGAGGCAAGAGATAAGTCCATTTTTTTCTGAAAAGCAAGACATTCATTTTTTAATATTTTTTTAAAACAAATATTTTGGACTTTATGTCAGTACGGTTCATAAGTACAAACGAAGACACACGCATATAGTTGTTACGTTGTCCTCCATGGATGTAAGCTGGTTTGTCGTGTGTCAGTACTCAGAACGCGAATGAAACCAAACTTTATACCAGAGTCATCAAATTCTGCGACATTTGTGTCAATATTTGACAAAAGCCAGTGTACCCATTATTGAGAAAGGCGAGATTTTCATTGTATAACAATCAAAATCTCGCTTTTCTCAAAAATGGACTTTCCAAATAAGGGCAGATTGTATGTATACGATGGATGTTTATTCAGAATGTGCAACGGTCTGTCATTTTTCATTTGACGGCGTAGAGCGTCAGGTTCAAAACCACAGATCAGCAGATATCTACCCTGGAAAGGCAAAAGACAGTAACTGACCCAATGCGCAAAAGGTCATCGGGCCGACGGCGGCTGCTGTTGGCCCGCGCACGGCCATGCGGGGGCCAACGGCGGTCGACGTCTGCCCGATGGGCCTTATCCGCATTGGGAAGGTTATGTGTTTGTGAACAGAGAGATTTTTTTTATGGTGTCACTACAATTAAAATCTCGTGGAAAAAAATGTGACTTATTATGTTTAACAATCACACGGGAAAAAAAAAATACGGCAAAAAACCAAAAAAAACAAAAACAAAACAACACCAACATGTTAACTTATTTGTTTCCGTGTAATCAGGACTTTAAGAGGGATCTTTCTGGATCATTTTGAAAAGCTTCAGGCAGATCGTAATGTAATCAAAATTCTAGAACAAACGTGAGATAAAATGCTCGAATTGTATTTTTTATTCTTGTTATTGTGTTTCGTGTAACGTGCATCGTGCTTACTTCGCTTTATCGCAAGATCGAAAATCAATTCGTAAGTAATGATGTAGATATTATGCAATTGTAATCGACTCTTTCCTATCTTGACTATTTATGTGAGTTAGGGCGACGATATCATAATTTTGTTAAAATGAAGTATTAACCCCATCAGTGACAGAGGCCTTTTACCTTTGTCTTTGAAATCACCACTGATAGAGCGCCATTAGCCGCTTCTAATCAAACAGGATATGGTTGAGGCCGGCAAGAGGCAACGATCCTCATGAGCCCCCAAATTTGCGGGAGCTCATGAGGATCGTTGCCTCTTGCAGCTGTGTCGATTGTTGGCCCTGGTATTCAAAGGGTAAATACAACATTTACAACAACAACAACAAATTAAAAAAAAAATAAACGCAACATGATTATCCCTAGTGCGGACCCACCTCGTTACAATGTAACATTCCTTCTCCCTTTCTCTCAATTGTGGAAAACAGAGGTTTGTTTGTTAGTAAAGTTAACCACAACGGTAAATGAACTATATTGGCTTTTTGTAATTGCTGCAAGCCATTTTTTATTTTTGTTACTTTTCTGCTTTGCTTTGCTGTGATAAATAAAATGTCCATACACCAAACTGGTTTTGTCTTGTTCTTTGTTGCTCTTGTTCTTTCGTGCTGTTATTGTAAAGGTGTTGTCTTTGTTTTGTTAACCATAGTTTTTTTCAGTTTGTTTTCTTTTTTGTTAATACACATTTTTTTCTTCAAACTGATTTCGTTGACGTGTTACTGTTAAAAAGAGGCAGTTATCGATATATTTTTTGTCTTGAAGATAGATACTTACAAATATTACGTGACAGAGGCGGAACAGTTACCCGTGTGTGTGTGTGTGTGTGTGTGTGGGGGGGGTGGTCCAACGTTTTGTTTGGAACCTTCAACCTGACACAAAAGTGTGTGTGTGTGTAGGGGGGGGGGGGGTCCAATGTTTTGTTTGGGACCTTCAACCTGACACAAAATGGCCGTCCCGACGCTAGACTTTATTCCAGTTGCCGAAAAATCAAATCAAATGAGGGAGGGGGGGGGGGGGGGGGTCGGGGCAAACACCCCAGAAAGGGACTTTGTTGTAGCATTTAAACATTTTTTTTCTTTGTGGGGGGGGGGGGGGGGGGGAGGATCCCAGCATGATGATAAGATCATTTGTAGAACTGACCTAACGCTGTAAACAACACTCAACACTGAAAAAAAGGATATAATTTTGTAGTTATTAGAACTCCGTTGTGTCATATCTCTCTCTCTCTCTCTCTCTCTCTCTCTCTCTCTCTCTCTCTCTCTCTCTCTCTCTCTCTCTCTCTCTCTCTCTCTCTCTCTCTCTCTCTCTCTCTCTCTCTCTCTCTCTCTCTCTCGCCCCCACCCGGGTTTGCCCTGGGGGACTTGGGTGGGGTTAGGTACTTTTTAGTTCCCAGGGTCACCCTGGTCAGCCCCACAGGGTGAGTTTTTCTCTCTATTCTGGGGCATGTGTTTCTGTCTACCCGAGGTCCATTCACCTGTATTTGCCTTTTTAAAACTCTCCCTACTGTCTGCACTGCCTGTAGCTCCTGATATTGGATGTGTGTTGCTAGGTGGTCTTGGCTTTATTTAGGCCCCATGTGTTAGGTTTATTTAACGTATTTGACCGGCTGGCGACATACATTCGATGTTCTGTTTAGGTTTTTTTTTCACAAGCAGTGCAGGCACGTCCTGAGAAAGCCTTGTTGCTGTCGGGACGTTAAGCAATGTACAATCAATCTCTCTCTCTCTCTCTCTCTCTCTCTCTCTCTCTCTCTCTCTCTCTCTCTCTCTCTCTCTCTCTCTCTCTCTCTCTCTCTCTCTCACTCTCTCAATTTCTCTGCCATGTTTGCATGCCACTGTCATGTTACATTAGCTGGTTCGTGATTTTGGACCTTACGGTGCCCAGCCGTAAGGTCCAAATTCACACACCAGCCGCGAAAGGCGGTTATATTATGAGCTCCTTCTCAACTGACAAACGGTGGCCAATCAAACGGCATCCAGTCAGCCGACTAAGCAAGCCAGCCAGCAAGCCAACAAACAAACAGACTACCGCCAGACAGCGAATAAACAAACCGAGGCTGACGTAAACAATTCTACACGATTTCAGTTCTTCTTTCGCATGCGGCAGACACCGCGCCGGTGCTTTGTACAATCAGTACCGGTGGCTGCCGAGTGCACGCACAGCGGTATCAACAACGGAAATTCCCAGAGTTTATTCATATAGTGCTCAACGGTCCGAAGGCCGGGCTGTTGCTACTGGGGTAATCGTTTACCTGCAAGAAGTTCTGCCGGACTGGATATTACCGGGATGTAAACCCGTGTCGCGGTCTTCCTTGCTGGACCGCCCGCATTTGGTGAAACAGAAACAGAAAAAAATCACATCCCCATGATTTACGTAATCAACAAAAAGGCGTGTGATACTTGAGATTGTTTATGTGGGCAATCCCTCTGCTCTGACCTACTGACCTGTTTTCGAGATTGTTGGTTGCACTTCAGTTCTGGAATCGAGGTAAGTTGTGTATTGTATGCACGCGGGTGCGTGCGTGCGTGTGCCGTATGTGCGTATGCGTGTGTATGTATGTGTGCGTAGGTGCTTGTCTGCGTACGTGCGTGGGGCGTGCGCGCGCGCGCGTGTGTGTGTGTGTGTGTGTTTGTGTGTGTGTAGTGCCGGTGTGTGTTGTGTGTGTGTGTGTGTGTGTGTGTGTGTGTGTGTGTGTGTGTGTGTGTGTGTGTGTGTGTGTGTGTGTGTGTGAGACAGCGACTAGAGCCCGCGTTTGAGGACGGACAAGCTTGAAATTGTATTGTCCCTAAAAGAATAACAGGCACCAAACGGCTAATCTGGCGCTGTCCTTAAACTACCATTGCTCATCTATTTTCCACATCAGTTTCACAATATGTAGAGACACCTCCCAAAGTTGCAAAAGTCATTAGTACGGTTGCAGTAGTAGCTGTGAATAATTTTACAATACAGTGCCTAGTTATCCTTCTAACCCCTTGACCGCCAGAGCAGTGTGTGTGTGTGGTTGTGTGAGTGCTCATTTGTAAGAGTGATATTTGCAGATGCCGGTAGACCAAAACTTGAGAAAATACCTCTACGATATTTAAAAAAAAAAAAAAAAAAAAAAAAAAAAAAAAAATACACGTTAAAATACCGGTACGGATTTTTGTACCGATATGCAACTCTAAAATGTTTCTGCCTCCGTTTTCAGGCCGACCAAGACCAGAATTAAAACACATATTTCACGTGAATGTCCTGTGTCAGTATTTCTTGTACTATGTTTGTCTTCTGAGTGAATGCGTGTATGTCACATGAACGTGCGTGTTGGGTTTAGTTCGCGGCGCTTTGAGCCGATTCACAGAATTGGATAACGCGCCTATATAATAACCGGTATTATTTATATTATTATTATTATTATTATTTCCGTCTCGTTTTTACGTGTGAGTCAAAGCACTGATATAGAAATTTATCGGAAATGGTTGCTATTTTTGTGACGGTCGTAAGTTCCGGCCTTGATTTTTAATCAGTAATAACTGACACGTCGTATCAATGTAAAACTCACGCGACATTCGGCGTATCTCAGCGGCTATGAATAAACGCCTGTAATTCGGAAGTTACTAGTATATGGCCACGGAATTTATGGCGTGTTTCTGAAATAATTATGACGCAGAGTTTTATTTATTACAACATGATTAACGTAAAAGTGAAATCTTCACTGGCGCCTGGCACAAATGCACGATCGTTTTCAACGCCGGTAAAGGAGAGCCGGTAAGTAGCACATATTGAATTTAACCGTTAGACAATATATATCTCTTGGCTTGACTTCGCGAACGAAGATTCTATAGGGCTTGCCCACGTCGTCTGCAGGCATTTTCGTGGCTGCGGAGGCCAATCCGGGACAGGCAGGTTCGACCGCAGTGGCTGCAGGGGAAGGTCTGGTCAGGGTTCTGAGTTACGACAACTCTGTTTTTTCTTCTGAGCCGCTTGTCCTTAAGGTTAGCTCTGCGAGAGTCCTCAAAGGAGACGGCTGCCTTGTGAATGGTGGAGCGCCAGGTGTCACGGTCCGCAGCAAGCGAAGACCACTGGCGGTGGTCGATTTGGCAGGCACTAAGTGACTTCTTGAGACCGTCTTTGTATCTCTTCTTTGGTGCCCCTCTGTCTCGGTGTCCAGTGGCGAGCTCGCCGAACAGAGTGATCTTGGGTAGGCGATGATCCTCCATCCTGGAGACGTGCCCCGCCCAGCGAAGCTGTGTCCGCAGCAGCAAAGCCTCGATGCTCACAGTTTCCGCCTGTTCAAGGACCTCGACGTTGGTGACATAGTCACTCCAGTGAATGCCCAGGATGGTACGCAGGCAGCGCTGGTGAAAGCGTTCGAGGAGTCGTAGTTGGCTGCGGTAGAGGGCCCAGGACTCGGAACCGTACAGTAGGGTGGTGAGGACGACAGCTCTGTACACGCTGATCTTGGTGCCTTTTTTCAGCTGTTGATTGTGCCATACCCGCTTGAATAGTCGCCCGAAAGCACTGTTCGCTTTTGCCAGCCTGTTGTCCAGCTCCTTGTCCAGCTTGGCGTCTGACGTGATGATGCAACCAAGGTAGGTAAACTGGTGTACAGACTTCAGTTCGGACTCGCCGATGGTGATGTGGGGAGGGCGATGCTCTTCCTTGGGTGCCGGCTGATGGAGAACCTCTGTCTTTTTCAGACTGACCTCGAGTCCAAAGAGCTGGGCAGCATCTGCGAAGCAGGACGTAATGCGCTGCAAGGCTTTCTCTGTGTGTGCAACGAGGGCAGCGTCATCAGCGAAGAGCAGCTCACGAATCAGTTGGTCTAGGGTTTTCGTGTGGGCCTGCAGTCGTCTGAGGTTGAACAGGCTGCCATCGAGACGATACCTGATGTACACTGCGTCGTCATCGTCGAGGTCCACTGTGGCCTGCTTCAACATCATGCTGAAGAAGATGGTGAAGAGGGTCGGTGCCAGCACGCAGCCTTGCTTCACGCCGTTGCGAATGGGGAATGGTTCTGAGAGGTCACTGTTTAGTCTCACCTGGCCTTGCTGGTCCTCGTGGAGCTGGACGATCATGTTGAGGAACTTTGGGGGACAACCTAGTCGCTCCAGGATCTGCCACATACCTTGCCTGCTCACAGTGTCAAATGCTTTTGTTAGGTCGACAAACGTTACGTACAGCCCTTTGTTCTGCTCGCGGCACTTCTCCTGAAGCTGTCTCAGCACAAAGACCATGTCGGTGGTACTCCTGTTGGCTCTGAAGCCACACTGGCCCTCTGGGAGGTGGTCTTCAGCGATGGCAGGTACCAGCCGATTCAGGAGCAACCTTGCGAGAATTTTCCCGGCAATGGACAGCAGGGTAATTCCACGATAATTAGAGCAGGCAGACTTCTCTCCTTTGTTCTTGTACAGGGTGATGATGACTGCATCACGGAGATCCTTTGGTAGTGTTCCTTTTTCCCAGCAGCAGAGAAAGAGGTCGTGGAGCTTGTTGTGCAGTGCTGGGCCTCCATGTTTCCAGATCTCTGGCGGGATTCCGTCAATGCCTGCTGCTTTGCCACTCTTGAGCTGGTGGATGGCTGTGAGGGTCTCTTCGGCGGTGGGCGGTTCGTCCAATTCAACCTTTAGTGGAAGGTGTGGGATTTGGAGGATGACTGTTTCTTGAACAGTGCGTTCAGCGCCGAAGAGGTCCTGAAAGTATTCCGACCATCGGTTCAAGATGGAGGTATTATCTGTGAGGAGTGCCTGTCCATCAGCACTTCGCAGGGGACTTTGTACCAGGTGCCTGGGGCCATACACTGCTTTCAGTGCTTCGTAGAAGCCCCTGTAGTCACCATTGTCAGCGCAGAGCTGGGTCCTCTGTGCGAGTCTGGACCACCACTCGTTCTGGAGCTCTCTAAGCTTGAGCTGGAGACTGCTGCAGATGAATATATATATATATATATATATATATATATATATATATATATATATATATATATATATATATATATATATATATATATATTATATATATATATATATATATATATATATATATATATATATATATATATATATATATATATAAAGGATTTATCCCCAACGCCGTACAGCAGGAGATGAATTTTTTATGGTAATTCAAGGGTAGTGCCAGATTGGCCGGCTAAGCGTGAAGGCGCCAAGCTAATCTGGCACTACCCTTGGATTATCACGGAAAATTCATCTCATGCAACAGGTACATAGTCCGGTCAAGTAACATTTTTTAATGTTACTATGGGCACCCGTGTTGGCTAAATGGGTTAATACCACAAGGTGCAAAATAACAAAATTATTAAGCACCCAAGTTAAAACTGTCCAGTTGAGGGCAAACAACACTGAGAAGACAAGAAAGACCTTTTGTCGGTCACCATAGCATTTGTACTTCATCTGCTTTTCCGGCTGTTTGCGTGTAACCTACCTTTTTTAATTTTTATTTTTTATTTTTTACCCGTTCAGTGCCGAGAAAATTTGAACACCGCCACCCAACCACAAGAGGTATAGATTCTCATGAGCCCCCGCAGTTGCGAGGGCTCATGAGGATCTATGCCGCTTGCTGATATCATTTTGAATCCATGTTCATGGGACAGCTAGGCCTTTCTTTCTTTTTCAGTTTTTCTTTTTTTTTTAATAATCGAAAACCGGCTGCAGAAACATAGTATGCACCATTAGTTGGCACTTAACGTGTTAAACCTATTTTAGTAACGGTAACGCGTCTGTACATGTAGCCTAAATGTGTATTACCTGTCATGCTGGCGTCATTGGTAAGCCGGTCTAGTCAGGTCTGCCGTTACACGGCAAAAGCCTGTATGTTTATTTTTGAAAAAAAGCGGGATTTTCATTGTTATACAACAGAAATCTCGCTTTTCTCAAAATTGGACAAACGGGCTCTTGCCAGTAACGACAGAGGTTCGTTATCTCTAAAACAAGCCGTTTTGGACTCAGTTGTCAAGTGTAACCACAGCGGGAGAAAACCGAAGCCGGTTAGATGGCATGTACGGATGGCCAAACGTACAACAAGTACGCTGAAGTCACTTTTTTTTAGTACTGACATGTACTGATGTAGTAATTAATAATACATGTTTTATCCCAACCAATCAGAATTCAAAAATCGACCCCATGACCGACATAGTACATGTAATAAGTCAATGTACCAGCCAATCAAAGAGACATGTAAAGAAGTTGTGCCCCTCAGTGACCCGGAGCATCACAGGTATAATATCCTATGCCAAATCAGGGGCACAACTCTTTACATGACTGCCATAACTTCGGGTTTCTTCCCCTGTGGTGTATCAACTGACAGTTCGGAACACCGCGAACAATCATTGCAGAAGTTTTTGTTACAAGCATTGCATGCTCAAGGTACTTGTGTGCGTGTTTGCGTGCGTGTGGGGGTGTGTGTTTGCGTGCGCGTGGGTGTGTGATTAAATTGTCTATTCTAGTACATGTGATTATTGCCTATACTACCACAAGGTGTTTATACAGCGTCACTATCTGTTATCAGCTACCTGTTTTAATAACACCTTAAGAGCACTTCCTTGTTGCGATAAAGACACATCGCAAATCAGTAATTCAGGTTACGTCACATGACATTTACTGAAAGCGTGCATTTGTCACATCTGCACGAGACATAGACGACCCCGCCCTCCACGAGTCGCCTGCTGCCTTGCAGGCCTGGCCGCTTGGATGCGGAAAGGCTAAGGGAGGAAACCCCTGACATCAAAGCCCCCCGTGTCTCCGGGGAAGGCTTTTGAGCCAGAGACTAGGACAAGGACAGTCTGATATAAAACCTACGACCCGAGGACCTCGATGCCATCGTCCCAGCTTGCTAGGCCATGGCAGATGAACCAAGGGTTTAAAGGGTGGGGCCAGTACTGTGCACACTGCACTCCACCAAAAAGCTCCACCGCGCAGGCTTTAGGAAACGTCCACGGACCATGACACTGACCATTCCAAGTCCTGTAGCGACGGGCGAGGGGCGAAACGGCAGGTGAAAGATTTCACTGGAAGCCGCAGTCTCAAACCTGCATGCAGGCGGTTCAGGATATTGGTCGCCTGATGTTGACCTGGGGATGACAACATCACTCGGCACACCCTGAACGACCAAGCAGCCTTCTCTAGGGACAGCACTGCTTGCTTCACACGGAGAGGGGCCTAGAAAAGGTAGCCTAACCAAAGCTCATCCCCTCGCAACCCCAGTTGGCTAGCCGCGGTCAACGGGCATCTTCTCCTGCGGTCAAAAAACAAGAAAGAATAACGGATCCACTCTCATGACGACCATGACTGGACTTAACGTAGCATGCTGGAACGTCCGAACCATGCTCGACAAAGCAGACAGCGGACGCCCTGAACGTCGCTCCGCCCTCATTGCCCATGAATTGCGGAGGTTAAACATCGACATCGCCGCGCTCAGCGAAGTACGCCTTCCGGACGAAGGCAGCCTCCAAGAACTTGGTGCTGGGTACACCCTCTACTGGTCAGGCAGGCCTGCATCAGAAAGACGGCTTTCAGGCGTGGGTTTCATGGTCAAGACATCCATTGCGACTAAGTTGGAAAACCTACCAACGGGCCACTCAGACCGCATCATGTCCATGCGCCTCCCACTGAGACACCAGCAGCACGTCACCCTTCTCAGTGTGTACTCCCCAACCCTCCTGGCAGAGCCTGCTGAAAAGGACAAGTTTTACACTGACCTGCGCAGCCTCCTACAGAGTACCCCTGCAGACGACAAAGTCATCATCCTTGGCGACTTCAACGCCAGAGTGGGCCAGGACTCTGAAGCCTGGAAAGGAGTCCTCGGCAAGCATGGCGTGGGGAACTGCAATGACAATGGCCGCCTACTGTTGGAGTTCTGTGCGGAGCAGCAACTGGTCATCACCAACACTACTTTTCAGCAAACGGACAGTCGAAAGACCACCTGGATGCATCCTCGCTCCAAACACTGGCACCTTATCGACTATGTCCTAATGCGTCAGAGGGACCGCAGTGACGTCCTCCTCACCAGAGTGATGCCCAGCGCAGAGTGCCACACTGACCACCGCCTTGTCCGCTGCAAACTCAGGCTCCACTTCAAGCCAAAACCCAAGAAATGGGGGCCCCCCCAAGAAAAAGCTTGATGTTGCCAGCCTTCAGCGTGACGATGTGAAAGCTGCCTTTCAGACAGATTTACAGCGCAGGCTCAAAGACACAGCGGACCCAGTAGACTCCTCCCCTGAAACACTTTGGGAACAACTGAAAACTGCTATTGCAAAATCCTCTGCAGAAGTCTTGGGTTTCGCCAGAAAGAAGAACAAAGACTGGTTTGACGAAAACGATGTTGAGATCCAGGAACACCTAGCAAAAAAAAAGAGCCGCCCATCAGGCCCACCTAGCCCAGCCTTCCTGCCCTGTGAAGAAGTCTGCCTTCCGCCTCGTCTGCAGCAGTCTCCAGCGCAAGCTCAGAGATCTCCAGAATGAGTGGTGGACCAGACTTGCACAGAGGACCCAGCTTTGTGCTGACAATGGTGACTACAGGGGCTTCTACGAAGCACTGAAAGCAGTGTATGGCCCCAGGCACTTGGTACAAAGTCCCCTGCGAAGCGCGAATGGCCAGGCACTCCTCACAGATAATACCTCCATCTTGAACCGCTGGTCGGAGTACTTTCAGAGCCTCTTCAGCGCTGAGCGCACTGTTCAAGAAGCAGTCATCCTACAAATCCCACACCTCCCAGTAAAGGTTGAATTGGACGAACCGCCCACCGCTGAAGAGACCCTCACAGCCATCCACCAGCTCAAGAGTGGCAAAGCAGCAGGCATTGATGGAATACCGCCAGAGATCTGGAAACATGGAGGCACAGCACTGCACAACAAGCTCCATGACTTCTTTCTCTGCTGCTGGGAGGAAGGAACACTACCAAAAGATCTTCGTGATGCAGTCGTTATCACCCTGTACAAGAACAAAGGCGAGAAGTCTGACTGTTCCAACTATCGGGGAATTACCCTGCTGTCCATTGCTGGGAAAATCCTTGCAAGGCTGCTCCTGAATCGGCTGGTACCTGCCATCGCTGAAGACCAACTCCCAGAGGGCCAGTGTGGCTTCAGAGCAAACAGGAGCACCACCGATATGGTCTTTGTGCTGAGACAGCTACAGGAGAAGTGCCGCGAACAGAACAAAGGGCTGTACGTAACATTTGTCGACCTAACAAAAGCGTTCGACACTGTGAGCAGGCAAGGCATGTGGCAGATCCTGGAGCGACTTGGCTGTCCCCCAAAGTTCCTCAACATGATTGTCCAGCTACACGAGGACCAGCAAGGCCAGGTCAGACTCAACAATGACCTCTCAGAACCATTCCCTATTCTCAACGGCGTAAAGCAGGGCTGCGTGCTGGCACCGACTCTCTTCACCATCTTTTTTAGCATGATGTTGAAGCAGGCCACAGTGGACCTCGATGATGACGATGCAGTGTACATCAGGTACCGTCTCGATGGCAACCTGTTCAACCTCAGACGACTGCAGGCCCACACGAAAACCCTAGACCAACTGATTCGTGAGCTGCTTTTTGCTGATGATGCTGCCCTCGTTGCACACACAGAGAGAGCCCTGCAGCGCATCACGACTTGCTTCGCAGATGCTGCCCAGCTCTTTGGACTCGAGGTCAGTCTGAAAAAGACAGAGGTCCTCCATCAGCCGGCACCCAAGACAGTGTATCGCCCTCCTCACATCACCATTGGCGAGTCTGAACTAAAGTCAGTGCACCAGTTTACTTACCTTGGCTGCATTATCACGTCGGACGCCAAGCTGGACAAGGAGCTTGACAGCAGGCTGGCAAAAGCGAACAGCGCTTTCGGGCGACTTTTCAAGCGGGTGTGGCACAATCAACAGCTGAAAACAGGCACCAAGATCAGCGTGTACAGAGCTGTGGTCCTCACCACCCTGCTGTATGGTTCCGAGTCCTGGGCCCTCTACCGCAGCCAACTACGACTCCTCGAACGCTTCCACCAGCGCTGCCTGCGTACCATCCTGGGCATTCACTGGAGTGACTATGTCACCAACGTCGAGGTCCTTGAACAGGCTGAAACTGTGAGCATCGAGGCTTTGCTGCTGCGGACACAGCTCCGCTGGGCGGGGCACGTCTCCAGGATGGAGGATCATCGCCTACCAAAGATCACCCTGTTCGGCGAGCTTGCTACTGGACACCGTGACAGAGGGGCACCAAAGAAGAGATACAAAGACTGTCTCAAGAAGTCACTTAGTGCCTGCCAAATCGACCACCACCAGTGGTCTTCGCTTGCTGCGGACCGTGACACCTGGCGCTCCACCATTTACAAGGCAGCTGTCTCCTTTGAGGACTCTCACAGAGCTAGCCTTAAGGACAAGCGGCTCAGGAGAAAAAACAGAGATGCCGTAGCTCAGAACCCTGGCCATACCTTCCCCTGCAGCCACTGCGGTCGAACCTGCCTGTCTCGGATTGGCCTCCGCAGCCACGAACAAGCCTGCAGACGTCGTGGGCAACTCCTATAAAATCTTCGTTCGCGAAGTCAAGCCAAGACGCATTTGTTCGCTAAATAATGTACTGATTTTGGTAAGGCCAGGTAGTGTACACATGATTTGGATGTTCCCTTTAGTGCCGCAACATAATGAACAACAATAAGCACCGATCTACGGGGGGGTCGGGTTCGGGATTTGTCTGGAAACGGTTGACTGGGGGTCCAAACCGGGACTTACATAGGTCATTGCGAACACAATGTGACATAGTGTACTTTGGATGTTATTTATATCGCACATAGCTTGTCACAGAACAAATGAACTGCTGAACTAATCTTTTGGCTGTTGGAAGCGGTTTTTGTCGCGATGATTCGCGACAAAAACCGCTACCGACAGCCAAAAGGTTAATGTTTGCGTAAATAGTGCATGCAGCATACCAACAGCAACGCAAATCAATGCTGCAACCGACCGCCTATCTCCTGAGTGCCCTAGTTCCACCAGGTAAGGGATTGCAGACCACATTTTGTCAAAAGGCTATCCTGTATAGTCAAGTCCGCTTATAAGAAGGACGGATATGTCAAAAGTCGGATATAACAAAGCTTTCTGGTCTATTCTCAGCGAATCTACGCATTACAAAAACTCACCGCTCTTCTCCGTGCGACTTTGCTAGAAGCTTCCGGACTAATCTTAGCGTATCATAATAAAGCCAATTCCGCTCTACGCGCGAACGATAAAGAATTTTACTGAAAAGGTACGTGATTCGTAATCGTGATAGCTCAAATAAATATCGGATCGTTTCCTACGATCAATACATGCACGCTCTCATGAAACAACACAACCACAATCGTAACATTAGCCCCCTTTTTGGAATGAATTTCACAAAAATTTCTTCTCAAATCTCAAAATACGGTTGTGGCTGTGTTAACCTACACAAAACCCTAAACAAATACAATTTCACATCCAAATCAAATCAAATCAACTACTTTAAAATAATCATCTCACAGTTCCTTTACTGTCCTGAGCGAAGACATGTCCCTTTAAACTGTCCTGAGTGCAGACATGTCCCTTTAAACTCTCATGGAAACCGAAATGTTTCTTAAAACTGTTCTGGACACAGAAATGTTCATTTAAACTACTCTGCTCAGGTAATCCGCTCCAAAGTTCTGCAAACCCTTGATAGACTATAATTTAACGTCAAAATTCTGCAAGAACATCGCCCATCTCATACTACGAGAATTTGTAAACTTTGCAGAGTTTAAATAGTTCAAGGGCTGATGGTCCGTTTGGAGAACAAATAGCACACCCAGAAGGTACAGTTCGAACCGCCTTACTCCCCAGATGATGGCTAGGCACTCCTTCTCGATGGTGGAGTAGTTTCGCTCAGCTCTGGCCAACTTTTTGCTGGCGTAGCTCACTGGGTGGAGTTTTCCATTATCTTCTTGCATTAAGACTGCACCTACTCCTTCGTTGGAGGAGTCTGTTCTCAGGAAGAAAGTTTTCAACGGGTCAGGGAGGTGTAGAACAGGCTTCTCGGTAAGGACGTATCGAACTGCCTGGAATGCTCGCTCTTGGGCCTCCTCCCACTTCACTACGTTAGGTTGTCCTTTCCTCAGCAAGTAGTCAGGGGACCTGTGATTGCCGCAAAGTTTGGTAAGATCTCCTGGTAGTAGTCCGCCAAGCCCATAAATAAGCGAACATGCGTCTTGGTCGTAGACTCGTAGGTCGCGGGGCATCCCTGATCTTCTGCACGTTGTCGTCGTGTAGCCCCTTTAAACCTTCGCTTAGCTTGTGTCCGATGAAGTCTATGTTGTCGGCCCCAAGAATGCACTTGCTTGGACGGATGGTGAAATTTGCATCTGACAGTCTTTGGAACAGCTCTCGGAGGGCTTTGAGGTGATCCCCCCAAGTTTTGGTATGGATCAAAATGTCATCCCAGTAAAAGACCACATTCTGCATATCTTCAAGGACCTTTTTCAGTCCTCTCTTCAATGCGGCACCACTGTTCACTATACCAAAAGACATCTTTAAGAACTCCCAATGACCATCGGGTGTGACGAACGCTGTCTTGGGGATATATTTTTCTGCAACCTTGATTTGACAATACCCTTTGCTTAGATCAATTTTGGAGAAGAATCGTTCTCCACTGACCTTCTGGAACAGTTCTTCCGCTGTGGGCATTGGCTCTGGATCGAAGACTGTTAGTTTATTGAGTCTACGGTAATCCACACACACCCGGTTAGATCCATCTGGTTTCTTCACGATGACAACTGGGGACGCATATGGTGACTTGGACTCCCTGATGACTTCCAGACTCAGCATTTCCTTGATATCCTTTTTCAGTTCTTCCCTCGTGTTATAAGGAAGACGATAAGGTTTGCTGCGAACTGGCTCATTTGATGTCAGATTAACCTCGTGCTGGACGGTGTCTGTTGTCCCTGGGTCAGGTGTAAACCGATGCTTGAACTCTTGAGTCAGGACGCGCAGTTCTTCTCGTTGAGTCTGGGTCAGATTCTGACCGAACTAGATGTCTTCTACATCGTCCTTGTGGCGGAGTTAATTAAGGTCAAACAGGTTCTTGTCGTCTAGTCTTTCGTCATCAGCAAGACGCACCGATGCCACCAGTTGTGGTTTGTCTTGACTTCTTGTGGTAACAGCACATGTTTCAGGTCTCCACTCTGGATCTGGATCGTCTGCGTTTCTGGCACCATCAATGTTTCCGATGATAAGATCATAGACTGGGGCCTTCACGCATAGCACCTTCACCTCTCCTCTCAGGTACGGGGTGTCGACGCTGACATTGGCAAGGGGGATAATCCTCACAGTTCCGTCGGCCAAAATGAGGGTGGTCCACTCCTGTAGCTTCTGGTCTTCAGCTACTAGGTCCTCTCTCACAATGACGCAGCTACAACCAGTGTCTCTCAGCACTCTCATTGATGCATTGCCGACGAATCCTTACACCACAGACATGTTCGGTACCTCATTCTCAGGCAGCGCGATGTTTGAGACTGGTAAGAATGTAGCCCCATCTCCTACTGGGATGCGTCCATTCTTTCTGAAAGATTCAATCAGCTCCGGTGTCACTCGCCTTTCTCCAGACTCAAAGTCACTGGATGACGTCACATCATTGGCTAGTACAGCGGTGGCTCTGTGTTGAGACGTGGTACTGCTTCTGCCTGCTATCCCGCGATCTTGTTTGGTTCTTCTGATGTTATCGCCTCGGGGAACATCCTTGGAAGGACATCGTATCGCCTTGTGTCCTTTCTTTCCACAAAGGAAACATGTCAGGTTTTCCACCAGCATGCATTTCGGGGTGTCTCTGACATTGTGGATTTCCTCTGCTGGTGCAGACACACGCTGCGGCTTACTGGGCCCGAACTTCATGTTGTGGGCGTCAAGGTATCTTTGAGCGAAGTCGGCCAGGGCCTTTAGGGACTGGTCCTTTTGCTCCCTGAGGTGGGCGGCCAGGTCCTTAGAACATGCGTTGAGGACTTGTTCTTTGATGATGAGGTCACACAGGTCCTGGTAATCTTTGTTTAAACCAGCCAGCTCTATCCATTTCTCCAGATAGCTCCTCATTCTTTCAATGAATAGGCCGGGTGTTTCTCCTTCTTCAGTCTTTCAGTTCCGAAATCGTCGCCTGTAACCCTCTTCAGTGAAGTCGTACTGTCTCAGCAGGGCGGCTCTCAACTGCGTATAATCTTTGGCTTCTTCTCTTGGCAAGCGGATGTAAAATTCAAGCACTTTGCCAGTTAGTAGTGCGCTCAGTTTGATAGCCCAAGTCTCTTGTCTCCAGTTGTTACTGCTTGCGAAGCGCTCAAATCGCTCCAGATAAGCGTCCATCTTATCTGAATTTTCAATGAAAGGTGGAAGCTTTGAAGCACGGGCTGTTTGCTCTTTGCTGGCTAATGCTGTTGCTTCAGTAGCTCTTTGGCTCTGTGCCTCTATCTCCATCTGCTTCAGATGAATTTTGTGTTGCCGCTGCCTCTCCGCCTCTTCTCGCTGTTTCTCTGCTTCTTCTGCTTGGATTTCGAGTTTTCTGATTTCACGCTCTTTAGCTCTTTCTTCTCTCTCCAGTCTCTCCTTTTCTTTTCTCTCTCGTTTCTTTTCTTTTTTCTTCTCTCTCTCTCCTTTACAAACTCGAGGAGTTGAGCTCCTTCGAGTCCAAATTCCTTTCAAATTTTCAGGAATGTCTCCATTTGCGATGTCGCCATTTCTGCGTTTCACTGCTGACTGTTGTCTCCGGCTACCCTTTCCACTGAGCCAACTGAGGAAGTCCCGTTGGAGGTGCCAATATGTTACGTGTTGAGTCGTAGTCGTAGTATGATATCACACCAGACGCACGCACGTAATGTTCTTTTAAAGAAACTTCATTCAGCTGCAATCCGTCACACGTGGCTTAAGGATTTAGACTACACTGGAGTAACAGTTCCAACAAGATTTTATTTCAGCGATGCGATCTCCACACAATGAATTCCCAAATGCACCAACACTGATACAATGTCTCCTCTGCAAAATGTCAACATTGGCGACACAAAGCGTTTCTCATACAACGTACACCACCGTTATGCTGCGTCTCTCACAATGTACACCCTATACGGCCCACGTACCTACGATAAACTGTGTGTCCCTACAATTGACAATGTATGACAATGTACGAACGTGCTTCCCAGCACAAAGTTTTTATAGTATAAAAACTTTCCAGAATAATCAAAAAAATTCACACAACGCAACCAATCAGAACGGAACACGTAACCGAAACGCATAAATATTAAATAAAAAGAACTTTCTAAAATAAACTACAATAGTCTACAAAAATTTGACTGCTAATTTCAGCCTCTATGTTGGGAAATCTCGGCGCGTTATGACGTCTCACAAAAGTATGGTAGGCAGATCACGACCTAGTCGGAATTTTTCAGAAATTTTACGATCTTTCAAAAACTATACTGACCGGCTGCTAAATTCACGCGTACAGAAAACAACTATGACTATGAATATAAGAACGGCTCTGATACTGAGTTGCAAAAATGTTGCCGACACCCTGATGTCACACATGCGAGGTCAATAGACAGCGCGATCCCGCTCGAACGTTCTGGTCTATTCTCAGCGAATCTTACTTACTTACTTACGCCTGTCACCCCTACCCGGGTAAGGCCGTCGACGAGAGACCTCCAGCAACTCCTGTCCTGTGCTTCTTCGATTCTACTCCAGGTGGTTCCCAGTCTCTTGGTGTCTGCTTGGAGGTCTCGACGCCAGGAGTTTCTCGGTCTAACTCTTTTCCTCTTTCCCTGGGGGTTCCATGACAATGCCTGCCTAGTGATACTGGATCAGCGAATCTAAGTATTACAAAAACTCACCGCTCTTCTCCGTGCGACTTTGCTAGAAGCTTCCAGACTAATCTTAGTGTATCATAACAAAGCCAATTCCGCTCTACGCGCGAACGATAAAGAATCTTACTGAAAAGGTACGTGATTCGTAATCGTGATAGCTCAAATAAATATCGGATCGTTTCCTACGATCGCCAATACATGCACGCTCTCACGAAACACTGAACACAACCACAATCGTAACGTGCCGAATTCGGAGGATCTAATTGATATTCCTGTTTGTTTTTTTAAATTTCACACCTTCTTGCACCTGTATGTGACTCTGTGGACGCCAACGACACACATTGGTCACACGTGTAGTACGTGTATAGTCTTTACAACACTGGTACTTCCATCCGATCGTGTACGAGACACAACACAGACACACTGATCATCATTCGATGCCGCTTATTACATGTTGTCTAGACCGTGGATATACCTTATCGGTGGCAGGTGTAAACATTGATATCTGGTGACAAGGTAGGGACCTTACGTTGTATCGGCATGCTGGAAATGTGTCACAGTAACAGACGCCCTATTTAATGATGTATGTTAAGTACCAGCGACCTGTCATGCACGAAAGACATTTTTTTCACGTTTATTGTCACCTGTCACTATTTTTGTCAGCAGGCATTACGACACATGTGACACAGTGTGGTCAAATCCATAAAACGGTTGTCCATCCAAAAATCTGTACATATATACCTTTATGGGGATATCTGTTGTAAAATATTACTTACAAATATTTTACAGTGCACATCCATTTCCAACAGAAATTTCTCAAATAAAGTCAGGGCTGAAGGGTATATAGACTTCTTATTTACTCAGTAAGTCTGACATTTCGCATAAAACATATTTTACTTGTAACAACAACAAAAAATCTCGATCCCCTGCGAATTTAATATATATCCGGAGTTCTCTGTATTAAGACGAACGGCCAAAGGACTACAACAGATTTGTTTTTGTTTTTATTACAGGCACAATTTGCGTGTATCTAAACCCAACGTGAGTGGCCGACGTTCCAAGTGTGGGAGAGAGAGAGAGAGAGAGAGAGAGAGAGAGAGAGAGAGAGAGAGAGAGAGACCAGAAAATGGCCGAACGCGGCCCTATACTTCTGTTGTGTACTATTAGCTTTGTTCTTGGGGTGTACCACGAGAAACAATTTCTTTGCGAAACTAAGGCAAATGGTATGGAGATTGGACGAGGCAAGTATATGTCTTTGACAATAGAGACATCGCAACTGAAGTCCTCCACCTGTAATAACTTCACACACATTGAGAGAGAACTTTCACGCATATTAATATTACATGATGTTAGCAAGCTGAGCTCCCTGTCATCCACAGGAACACGAAATAAGAGATTGCTGGAATTAAAGCGGTGGAACGATGCAGCAGGTCATAGAAAACAGCCAGCTGGAAACCCAGAAAGAAGCGGTAGTTCATTGAAGAAGTCCGGAGCCACAATGGCATTGTCCAATCTTCCAAACTGTGAACTATGGGCACTGCCTGACCACGCTTTCCTTAGTAGTAGTATCGTCAATGACACTCGTGAAGACCAGAAGTGTCCTGTTTGTCCAGTACAATACATCACCAATGACACACTTAGTGCTCAGCGAATGGAACTGCACGTAACTGCAAACAATACAACAAACACTCTCCCGCGGCTGGATGGTGTCATCCAGGTTATACAACCTGACGTATGCAGCATGAAAGACCAACCACTCCACGATGGAAGCGGTGGATATGAAGTTCCCCAAATTCCACAAACACCAAAGCGCTGTGAAGTCAATGACACCACCCAACGCTTCTGTATGACTGCCAATAGAAGTCTCCCTGAACGTTGTCGCATAGTCAGCGGCAATGTTGACGAGATTTGCAGAAACAAACAGGTCCGTGATTTTGCTATTGTCACTGTTGTCCTGTCGGTGTCGGTCCTTGGAGACGGGGATACGAGACAAAAACTCAAACCATTTCTGAGAGCAATATGCAGCGCTACTGGAATTCTTCCGCTCGTTCAAACAGCCATCAAGGGTCAGGCTGACACTGACGAAAAAGATAACCCCCTTGTGCATGCAGCATGCATGCATGTAAACAATACCGGTGGATGTGTGCGCAAGTGGATTAAAGTTGATCCTGAAGACACCACCCCGTTATGGAGAAGGTTCAGCACCTTCATGCCCACTCCACCAGTGTTCTACACCGTGTACCCTGCCACCAGCTTCCTGCCCGGGGTGGGATCGAGCGGGCGTGACGCCATGGCCCACCTGGGGTGTCGTCTGGCATCCCTCGCTGCCCTCCCTGCCTCCTGCAACGTTTCCAGATCCCGCCTTGCCCAAGCCGGCTTCTACTACGACAGCAGCAAGACCAGCAGGAACGGCAGCAACAATCACGAGGTCGTCTGCTTTAGCTGTGGCGTCACGTGGTCTAGCTGGGAAGCAAGCGACAACCCCATGGTTATTCACCGGAGACTGAGGCCTGACTGTGACTACATCAAGAGTCAAGGTATATTATGACTTAATGTTAAAGAGACAGAGAAGGGGGTGGGGGTGGTGGGTGGTGGGTGGGGGGTGGGGGTGGGGGGGAGGTGGGGGGGGGGGAGGGGAACCAAACGGAATGCGTCGGTAAACGACAAAGGAAGAGAGAGAATTCTGAACCGATGCAATGTGAAATATCAATTAACGTTTCCCTTTCGAATCATTGTGTCACTTTATCGCGAGCACACACACCGAATGTTATGTACAAAATTCCTTCCGGCGGTCCGTGTCCATGTTTATCATGTGCCACATCAGTCACTTATGTCATGACATATCTTATCAACACAACACAAGGAAAAATGAGTCAGCCATGATAGTTCGAGGGTAGTGCCAGATTAGCGTGGCGCCTGGAAGGCGCCAAGCTAATCTGGCCCTACCCTTGAACTACCATTGCCGATCTATTTCCCACATCAGTTTCACAGTATGTAGACACACCTCCCAAAGTTGCAAAAGTCATTTGTACAGTTGCAGTAGTAGCTGTGAATAATTTTACAGTACACGCGCCTAGTTATCCTTCTAACCCCTTGACTGCCACTGAAGATACCACGCTCGGGGAAAAAGACGCGTAAATACGTGTCTTATCAGCAGATCATTATCTTCAGTAATAATCATGGGGTTAAAGCTGAAACAGTCATTAACTTTTTCAAGCTTACTAATACTTGTTTATTCTCAAATTCAACACAGGTCCAGACGTCTTCCCACAATCAACGTCCCCATCTTCTATCAGCAGCGGTCCTTCCTCCCTGTCCTCTCTCTCAACGTTCAGCAAGGACTCCTGTTTTTCTAGCTTGTCCTCGGCATCCTCTTTGACGTCTTGGAGCAATACATCTACTGACTCCTCGCAGGCCTCGTCTGGCTTTGGTTTTGGCTTTAGCGGTCACGGGTGAGTGCAATTTTAGATGATGTTAGCAAACCTTCGTTCATACAGCATACGTGGTCAACGGTTTCAGGCCACTTTATAAATTTCAAATACAAGCGATCAAAATTTCCGAAACCTCAATAGCCGAGCTGACCCTTCGCACCAAGTGAATATCCTGTGTTTGTCTTGTACTGTGTTTGTCTTCAGAGTGAATGCGTGTGTGTCACTTGAGCGTGCGTGTTGGGTTCACTTCGCGGCGCTTTGAGACGATTCGCAGAATTGAGTAAAGCGCCTATATAATAACCGGTATTATTATTATGTTATAGAAGGCAGTTGTGTGCATACCAGCTGTGGCCGACGTCGACCCGATAGCCTGTTGCCTGCTGAGTAGCTCTCAAGGCTACTCGTACATGACGGTATTCCGTAAGTGTAAAGTACGTGTTGAACCACGCTTCCTTATTGGCTGCACACACGGCTTCTCAGTCTCAGTAACCAATGCGCATCCTTTTGACAGCGACCTGGCGACAGATTGCGCTGCGATCGCGCCTGCGCCGTTGCCTCCACAAGCCGTGTCTCCATCCAACCAGCCGTCGAGTCACTCCTACAGAAACCTTGTTTCCTCCACGACAGCCCGCGCTGAGTCTAATACGAGTGCCCGCAACACGCCGCTAGCTTACTTTGAGGACCAGGATGACAGAGCCCAGCTATGTCTGGACAGCGCCGTGTACCCACAGTTCTCTATCATCAGCGAGCGCCTGGCCACCTTTCAGGGCTGGCCTTTGGGACAATACTTCAAGCCGGACGACCTGGTGTATGACGGATTATATTACGCAGGTAATTAACTCATTCGAGACGAACGGCATCCGGATACGCGGCTTCAGCCGCGTATCTGGATGCCGTTAACCTCTATTGAGTTAAAATATTACTTTTTTGTTTATGTTTTGTGTTTTTGTTGGTTGGTTGGTTGGTTTGGTGGGATTTGGGCCGCAACTATGGATTGTTTATATATCTTCTTGTTATAGATTTATCACTAATTCAACTCTGATGAGCACTTTCAGTTTATTGTTCGATTGTAACTTTTTTGTGTTGCATTTTGGCGTGATCGCTTGCGTTCGTCACATCCGAAGTATGTGGTATTTGGAAAAAAAAGTGGTGTTTAGGCGAGGGATGAGTGATACAAATATTTTAAACGGAGGGAGAGAAGACTGAATGTGTGGGTGGTGGCCGAAGTGTGTATGACTAGGAGGGGGAATTCCCGACTATGGAATGCTATGTTGAGAGATGGAGATTGAGGAAGAGATAGAGGGTGGGAAAGTCTGCAAGGAGTTAGAATGCGTAGGCGAGGATGAGAGATTGGGTGGGAGGATTGAGAGTAGGAGAGGTAGATGCGTGGGCGGTACAGGGGTGACTAAAAATCGGTACCGAGAAGTACACCAGTCTTTCTGCTAGGGCAGCAGCCGCAAGCGACAGCTAGAATTTGAAAGCCCACCATCCAACCCCAAGCAACCACCATTGTAATTTGCTGCATTTAACGTGTCCTAAATTCATTTTTGGTATTCATGTTCTTTGTAGCACATGATAAGTCTCGCAACTAACTGTACATTTGTGTTGTTGTTTTATTATGAGATAGTACTATACATTAATTGCCTGCTCAGTCGTTCACACGGTGGTTTATGGATGTCCTTTTTGCGTTCGGATTTGTTGTTTTCTTTTTAGTTTGTGTGTAGTGTTGGAGGATGGGGGTGGGGGGGGGGGGCAGGAAACAACCAGTAAACCTACTGGTTGGGTTAGATGTTGTCTTAAATGTTTGACAAATGAGAGTGACGGGAATACAAAAAACAAAAACGCCTCCGTTAAAAGTAGCCTACTGTTACTAGATGAAACATTGGAGTGCATATTTTCAGATTATGTCGACTCTCTCTATCACTTAATTTTAACCCCTTCAGCGCCAACACCCTACAGCAGGAGATTGATTGACTATGATAATTCAAGGGTAGTGCCAGATGAGCTTGGCGCCTGAAGGCGCCAAGCTCATCTGGCACTACCCTTGAATTATCATGGTCATTCCACCTCAGTTCTGCAAGTGGTACACAGTCGTTAAGTAACACTTCCAAAATTTGGGAAATGCGCCCATGGTGCTAAAAGGGTTAATCATAAATGAACATTTTATGTTGAATATTTTCACGGTTACGTAGCCCGTCTGCGCTGCTTCTACTGACGAATGGGACTAAAGTCGTGGGACCGTAATGACAGTGTGATGGACAAAATCATTTAGTACATTTGTCTTGCATTCTGTTCAGGTTATGCGGACTGTCTGCGCTGTTTCTACTGCGGAGTGGGGCTGAAGTCGTGGGAGCGCAATGACAGTGTGATGGACGAACACATCCGATGGCGCCCGACGTGTGGCTACATACTGGCTGTCAAAGGCAGACGCTTCGTTAACATGACTCTGCAGCGTCTGCGGGTATGATAACCACAATATTGGTCTATAAACCCCTTCGTGCAATTGATCTCGAATTCGCGCGTCTGAAACAAATACTCACTGACCGACATTCCGGTGAGAGAAAAACAAAACCCAAACGTAAATGTCACCAAAACAGGACTAACAAGAGACATAAACCCGCATGAACCCCCACCCCCCACCCCCTCATTAGCCCCCTCCCCGCGACTGCGGGGGCTAATGAGGGGTTATGTCTCTTTCAACTGGGTGGCCGCGTTCGGCTTGCACCGGTAGTTAAGGGATTCATACTTGTCAGCGTATAAATATTACAGCAAGAATTGTGGATCGACCATATGATATGATAGTTCAAGTGTGGTGCCTGATGAGACAGACATCTTAAACCATCCTTAAAATATCATGGTCGATTCATCTTCCGTTACGGAAACGAGGAAAATGTGAAAATCCCAAATCTAAAATCAGGGTTTATAGTTGCTGAAAACAAAGTGTTAACTCTTTCGAGACGTGCCGCAACCGGATTCGCGGCATAAAGCCGCGAATCCGGATGCGACACGTTTCGAATGTGTTAACCCGTTCAGTGCCACTTGACGCAGACTATGTTTCTGCAGTCTGCGTTAATTTAACACTCAAAAAGCCCTTGCTGTCCCATGAATATGTGTTTAAAGTGCTGTCTTTAAGAGTCATAGATCTATACCTTTTGCAGTTGGGTTTTGTTCAAATTTCGCAGCACTGAACGGGTTACGTTCAAGTACGGGCAAAAACTAATTTATCATACCAGAGGAAACCAAGTTTTATCACATACATACACACAAACAAAGGATACGTATAAGACAAAAAGTATTTAACACATTCACGAATTTAGATTGTGATTTGTGTTTTGCGAGAGGAATAGATCCTCATGTGCCCCGCGGCAGCTGTGGGGGGCACATGAGGATTTATACTTCTTGAGGTTCGATGGTGTTCATTTCTTTCTCGGCAGTGAAGGAATTAATACTGAGTAGCATTTCCTATTTTAGTGCCTATGATGATGCCTAACAATAATTATGCTTTGGTATGCAGGCTGCGAGGCCTGACGAGGATTGTGAACCGACGATCCATGATGGAAGCGTGGCTTCTAACGCAAACGTCAGGAATGGGGTTTCAAACCATGCTTCAGCCACATCAGCCAGCGGACCAACCAACGCATCAGCCATAGCAACAACCACCCCAGTCAACACACCAACCGTGGCTCCAATCACAACACTCAACACACTGAAAGCGGCGCCAGCCGCAACGACAACCAGGCCCGCGGCACAATTAACCGTTTCAAGCAGTGAGGTCCTGCAACAGGCTAGAGTGATGGGCTTCGGTGAAGAGCTTGTTGCACGCGCGACACGTAAACTTCATCAACCGGGTAGGTTGCAGAGCTACAAATCGTAACCCATTTGGTCCCGAAGCACAACAGTAGTTGAAGAATCGACCATGATATTTTAAGAGTAGTGCCAGATTAGCTCGGCACCTGGTGGCGCCAAGCTAATTTGACACTACCCTTAAAATATCCTGGTCTATCCATTTCAAACGGGTGCATAGTCGTTAGGTGACACCTGCACATGTTGATAATTGCGGCCGTGGGATTAGAAGGTCGTGTCCTGAAGGTGTACCTTCGGTTTGTCGCAGAGCAGGCGGCGCTATACTTTAGCGCTGACCGCTAGGATTCAAATGACTTGTCAGGACTGTGCGCGCGTTTATATAGGCCGGCCGACGGTTTAAATGGATTAGAGAGTTTTCCATGTACCTAGGGATTCTGGCTGTGTTGCAAGTTGCTTGCCACACCCTTACCTCACGTTGCCCGCGTGTTTGCCATCTTTTCACGTGACTGGGCATGCATGTCGCCGCTACTTAGCTGCAACACTCTGCAACAAGTAGTACAGTCTGCCCTAAGAAGACAAAAGACAGCAAGTCCATTTTTTGTAAAAAGCGACATGTTCATTGCGTTCAAAATGAATTTACTGTGTTGTCCTCCTTGTGCACCGCGGTGAGATGGCCTTAGTCGTCTGCTCGGCGTTAAAACTAAATAACTAACTAACTAACCACCTTGGGCACCAGCAATAAGTCGCAACCGTGTTCAAGCAGGAAACGTGCAGAAAAATCCTTACGTGTGTAATGTGTAATGGGGCGGTCCGTGGCGCAGTGGTTAAGGCGCCTGCCACCAATGCTAAAGGTGCGAGGTTCGATTACGGGTTCCGGCGTCGGATTTTTCTCCTCTAGTAAGTGTCACCGTTAATTCGGGCGGACCGTCGGGGGTTCTTTCTCCGGGTACTCCGGCTCTTCCTCCCCCACGACTTTGGTATCAGTTTCAGCCCACTTAATCAAATTTCAAATACAAACGATTTTGAATTTCCAAAAACTACAGTAGCTCGCTTGAGCTTGCCCTTAGCACCACGTGAATGTTCTGTGTTTATGTACAGTGTGTGAGTGAATGCGCGTGATTCACGTGAGCGTGCTTGTTGGGTTCAGTTCGCGGCGGCGCTTTGAGCCGATTTTAAATTGGGATAAAGCGCCTATTTAATGCGCTTATTATTATTATTATTAGATGTGAACAATTCAGCGATTATTATAATTAACCTTTGTCATTCTAGAAGGACGCCAGTGTGTATGTCCGTCTCGGAAAGATACTCGTCTTGCTAAGTATGAAGCAGACAGGCAAGCAAGCAAGTAAACAAGCAAACAAAATGAAGCGACAGTGACAAGAATGACAAGTTTTACTGTTGTTGTTTTTTTCTCCGGATTTCAGATATGCCCACCATCGGCCAGGAGATTTTCATTGATCACCTTGTAGGCATGACCACCGTGTCTGGCACCGATCTGTCGCAGGTAAATGGACAACAGTCGAACCGCAGTGGAGACCTTCATACCGATGGTAAGCACGCAGGCACCGCATTTTTGTCTGCGTGTCTGTGATTTTGGACCTTACGGCTTGCAGTCATAAGGTTCAAAGTCACAGACCAGCAAATGATTATGCACTTACAGCCCACATCCAGACCAAACAGCGACTGCCTACAGCATAAACATTCATTCTTTAAAAAAAAAAAAAAAAAAAAAAAAAAAAACCCACATTTAAGATCGAATAAATATCCTACACCATGAACATTAACCCCTTCACTGCCGAGAAAACAATAGCATCATCCAACTGCAAGAGACATAGATCCCCACGAGACTCCGCCACAGTTGCGGGGGCTCATGAGGCTATATTTCTCTTGCTGCAACCACTGTGCTTCTGTGTTCTTTGAACGGCTGGGACTCCTTGACAATGAATGAATGAAGATTTCAGAGACACCATCTGCTTCCACCGTCAGTGAAGGGGTAAATTCTGTTGATTCGCTCAAAATATATATCACGTTCCTCCGTAAACCAAATATTATTATAGCATTGAAGACATGTTTCTCTTAGAACCTGTATTTTTATGACGGTAGATCGAGTGGTTGCGTCGGACAAACTGAGACGATTGTACTTGTGCGTTTGAATCCGGGTGTCAGCGACGTCTGTGAAATCTACCGTGTGGGGTCAAACTTAGTACTGACCCTTTCGATGCGCCGTCTTTTAACTCATTCTGTCCGCAACACACCACAGCAAGATATGGCTCGACCACGATAGTTCAAGGGTGGTGGCAGAATAGCTTGGCGCCTATAGGCGCCAAGCTAGTGCCACCACCCTTGAACTATCATGGTCGATCTGTATCCTGAATTGTAATGTAGCCCTCAGAAGATAACTCCGAAATGTTGGTATTTCGAACCTCGGGCTCAGCGAGTTAAATCACCAGAACCTTGCTGGGGGTCAAATTTTGTACTGACCCTTTTAGGCGCGCCGTCTTCAAAATCACCTTCGAAGCGGCCAAAAGACGTTCAGCTCAAACTTTCAGCATTGTCCGCGTCTCCAGATAAAGAGTCACCCTTGGAAACATTGCATTCTTTTGCATATTGCATGATCACTCTATTGTGCCCAATCCCCCCAAAAAAGCCGGCAGCGCGCCAAGGACTGATGTGATGCAAGAGAAACCAGTGGACCAAGAATTAAACCCTTGGGCATGCAGCCACCGGTGCCATAGTGCCGACGTGAGCAAAGATGTTCAGAGTGCAACTGATTTTTCTCCTCAGGGGCCCATTCTTTGGAAGCTGACCCGCAGAGCCAGCGCGCCCAGGAAGTGATGCGAGAGAACGAGCGACTCCGCTCTATGAGAAGGTGTAAGATTTGCAACAGAGGCACGGTCGGCGTGATCTTTATGCCGTGCGGGCACCTGCTGGCCTGTACGGAGTGCGCCGGGCGGACGCGCAACTGCACGCGATGCGGACAGTACATCCGGGCCACAGCCAACGTGTACCTGAACTAAGATTAGCACACTTAGCCCTGACGTACAACGGCAGCAGATAGATCGACCATGATAATTCAAGGGCAGCGCCAGATTAGCTTGGCGCCTGACGGCGCCAAGCTAATTTGGCGCTACCCTTGAATTATCATGGTCGATACATCTCCTGCAACGGGTACATTGTCGTTAGGCGACACGTCAAAATGTTTTGGAAAAGTGTCCTTGGGTTAAGTTATAGGAGGTTGGGTGAGAAAATCCGGAAGGGATGGGTGATGGGATAGATGTTGTTTTCAGTGTAAGGTCTTGTGCGTCCGTTTTTTGACTACTGTAGTTTGTCTAGTGCTAGGCTGTGACTCTTGGACCTTACGTCCAGTGGCCGTAAAGCCCGGTCCAGAATCACAATGTGAATAATGTCGCGCTTTAAAACGAGGCAAGACAGGAAGAAATGGAACTCTGTTAGAAGTGCATCGCACTTTTGGCTGTTTGAGAAATTCACCAGGCGCAGTGAGTCAGTGCTATGTACTTCTCAACTGAGTCAGACTTTCTGCAAAAGTTCATGTCACTCATTTTGAGAGTCATTTGTCGTATAGTGGCGCAAACCTTGTAACACCCACTTCTTCAGAACGAACCTGAACGTACACGCACATATATACATACATAATATACTTCATACAGTACACACACACTGAGTCACACGCGCGCGCGCGCACACACACACACACACCGCACACACACACACATAGCCAGAGACACAGACGCGTACACTGCCAACACCTTCACTACCTTTACTTTAACTACCGCCACCACGACAAAACAAAACAAAAACACAAACAAAACGAACGAACCGATAAAAAAAACCCAATAACATCAGAGCTAGAGCGAAGCAGTCAACAAATCAACCGGTGAAACCAACCAGCAAACCCATCAACGCACCCAGACAAATACCAGTCGGGACATGCAACCGTCTAACCATGCAAACCTGCCATTAGTGACATTTCCTGGCTGCCAACATTAGACTGCAGGCTCACATTCCATGTCACACAATAAATGTAACATTTAGTGTTCAATAATCAACTGCTGTATTCATATACTTTTGTATTGCATATATTGTACTCAAATGCACATTCAAACTTGCCAACTAAATTAGCCTTAACCCGTTTACTGCTAAGAAAAAAACTGAACAACACATTGCTGCAAGAGGCATAGATCCTCATGGCCCCGCAGTTGCTTTGGCTGACGAGGATCTATACCTCTTGCTGAAGCCACTGTGTTTCCACGTTGCTTTGAATGCTGGGCATCTCTGGCTTCAAGAAACTATAAGGTGTCAGAAACACAGTCTACGTTAAATGACAGAGAAGGGGTTAATTTCAGGATTTTACACACGGGTAGTGAAATATCGATTGTTGTGTTCATTCTTGTGTAGATCCATGATCAGTATTACAAATGCATTTTTTTTCAAGTATAATATTCCTAACTGTGCTTAACTGTAATACACATTGTATGACGAATACTTACCACTTGCGCGTTACATACAACTATGTGCGATACATTCTGAATCGATTAAACTATGTTATAACTTGTTTTCGTTGATGTTTCCTTTTAATCTTTGCTTTGTGTGACTTCGTGGAATACTGTTTAACCCATTCAGTGTCCGATGACGGAAACTGTGTTTCTGCAGTCTTCATCAGTTCAATATGAACAAGCCCTAGCTGTCCCAGGAACTTGGATTCAAAGTGGTGTCAGCAAAAGGCATAGATCCGCATGAACCCCCGCAGCTGCGGGGACTCATGAGGATCTATTCCTATCGCAGTTGGGTGTGTTCAAATTTCTCGAGCTGAAGGGGTTAAACATTAGCAACCTTACGGTTACACCAGGCGTGATTAACCGTTTTAGCCCCGGATCCCTACAGCAGGAGACGGCTTGACCATGATAATTCAAGGGTAGTGCCAGATTAGCTTGGCGCCTTCAGGCAACTGGTCGTTAGGCAACAACTCCGAAATTTGAGAAATGGGACTTCAGGGCTAAAAGGGTTAGAGCCAAGGAAATCTGCAGATCTGCTCTTGTGAAACATTTTATTTTTTGCGCACAATTTAGTACGTTATACAAGTTATTATTCATTAGTATTATTGCCGAATTTGCTTTTCACACAATACACATTGGTCATCGGGCCGAAGCTGGCTACAGTGGGCCCACGCACGACTGTGCGCGGGCCCACAGCGGCCGACTTCGGCCCGATAAACTTTTGCGTACTAGTCAACTGAATTATTCACTCCTGAATAGACCAATGACACCGTAAGCTACTTCTTTTTATTTTCATGGCCTGAAAAATGCGAACATCACCCAAGTACAAGAGGCAAAGAACTTCATGAGCACCCGCAGATGCGGGTGCTCATGAAATTCTTTGAGTCTTGCTGACCGTGGATAGATGACATGTCTGTGTCTTCGATGAATTTGGCATGCTTTCAAAAACATGTTTTCGCGTCCACTGGCAGTGAAAGTGTTAAACACAATCTCAGTTTCAGAACAAATTCAGTTTACGATTAATATATACAGCAGGTATATATATTCACGGGCGAGGACCTATGCTTCTTACTGATATCACGATGCATCCATTTTCCTTGTACGGCGGCTAGAGCTATTTGGTGTTGACTGAATTAACAAAGATTGGTTTGTTTTCACGAATAACCAGGAAAGCACATATATTTCGAGAGGGGAAACTCTGCCTTGTGTAAGACACTGTAAATAAGACAGAGAACCCTAAATTTAGATTTAAAGACACGATTTTCGTATATCGTACCTGACTCGTACGTCGTGGGTAGAAATTGCACCATACAATGAATGTGGCGCAGTCTGCGTGAAACTGTATGGTGCAATTTCTACCCAAGGCCGCCATACGGACAAAAGACGTAAATTTAAACATGTGTCTTTTATTTTAAATGTTCAGAAGCTAAAGGCATTCATATAAGTCTCTTCATAAAGAAAAAAAATGTACAAAGGGTGAAGTTACAGGTGAAAATAGAGCAGACTATTTCTACCCGGGACGTGCATGGACTTATTTTGACATTCATAAGTATGCTGTATACGTGCACACCACGTCATTTCAAATGAATTACATTTGCACCAGATTACAGAAGTAACCTTAAGTTCTTTCATCCTACTATATTTGTTATGTAAAACTGTTGTTGCACTTAAATCTGGCTGGCTGCATTTTTCTAGTTCGCGGGATATCGATACTCAGTAAAACTTTCAATTTCGTTCGCTGCCGAGGGAACGGCTCAAATTCTTCCCGTATGCCGTTTGGTGTCTTGAATGTCATTGGTTTATCCCGCTTGTGAAAGCTGACCAATGAAAAGTCAGGATTGATACCTTAGTCTGGGCGTGTAACACGTGACTATTAGTCAGTCAGTCTGCCACGTATAAAGGAATGATGCCGTATTTGCTGGGAAAGGTCCTGGTAGATCAATGTGCCACAGTTGCAGTGCGCCTGAATTGATCAGTGTTCAGGTCGTACTCCATAGGAAATAGATTTCTCTGTTCCCCATAAACCCGCCCGTCAGGGCCGTCTATTATCACTTCGGTGCCGTGGACGTTAAACCCCGAACTAACCAATTGCTGGGATTCTTGGCGTTTGAAGCGTTCAGGTCATGACAAGTTTCAGTACGGATGCTATGCAGCCTGGGTAAGTAAACGTAGTGCAAAAGACAAGTGTGTGCTGGTCTGCAAACTGGACGACCTTACTGCTTAGAGAAACAATATAGCAAAGTCCGCCGTATCCCGGCGGCTGGCGGGTATAGCGCATGCGGCCAAAGGAAAAGTGGTTTCTTTCAATTAATATCTTGGCTTGACTTCGCGAACGAAGATTTTATAGGAGTTGCCCACGACGTCTGCAGGCTTGTTCGTGGCTGCGGAGGCCAATCCGGGACAGGCAGGTTCGACCGCAGTGGCTGCAGGGGGAGGTATGGCCAGGGTTCTGAGTTGCGGCATCTCTGTTTTTTCTCCTGAGCCGCTTGTCCTTAAGGCTAGCTCTGCGAGAGTCCTCAAAGGTGACAGCTGCCTTGTAAATGGTGGAGCGCCAGGTGTCACGGTCCACAGCAAGCGAAGACCACTGGTGGTGGTCGATTTGGCAGGCACTAAGTGACTTTTTGAGACAGTCTTTGTATCTCTTCTTTGGTGCCCCTCTGTCACGGTGTCCAGTAGCAAGCTCGCCGAAAAGGGTGATCTTTGGTAGGCGATGATCCTCCATCCTGGAGACATGCCCCGCCCAGCGGAGCTGTGTCCGCAGCAGCAAAGCCTCGATGCTCACAGTTTCAGCCTGTTCAAGGACCTCGACGTTGGTGACATAGTCACTCCAGTGAATGCCCAGGATGGTGCGCAGGCAGCGCTGGTGGAAGCGTTCGAGGAGTCGTAGTTGGCTGCGGTAGAGGGCCCAGGACTCGGAACCATACAGCAGGGTGGTGAGGACCACAGCTCTGTGCACGCTGATCTTGGTGCCTGTTTTCAGCTGTTGATTGTGCCACACCCGCTTGAAAAGTCGCCCGAAAGCGCTGTTCGCTTTTGCCAGCCTGCTGTCAAGCTCCTTGTCCAGCTTGGCGTCCGACGTGATAATGCAGCCAAGGTAAGTAAACTGGTGTACTGACTTTAGTTCAGACTCGCCAATGGTGATGTGAGGAGGGCGATACACTGTCTTGGGTGCCGGCTGATGGAGGACCTCTGTCTTTTTCAGACTGACCTCGAGTCCAAAGAGCTGGGCAGCGTCTGCGAAGCAGGACGTGATGCGCTGCAGGGCTCTCTCTGTGTGTGCAACGAGGGCAGCGTCATCAGCAAAAAGCAGCTCACGAATCAGTTTGGTCTAGGGTTTTCGTGTGGGCCTGCAGTCGTCTGAGGTTGAACAGGCTGCCATCGAGACGATACCTGATGTACACTGCATCGTCATCATCGAGGTCCACTGTGGCCTGCTTCAACATCATGCTAAAAAAGATGGTGAAGAGGGTCGGTGCCAGCACGCAGCCTTGCTTTACGCCGTTGAGAATAGGGAATGGTTCTGAGAGGTCATTGTTGAGTCTGGCCTGGCCTTGCTGGTCCTCGTGTAGCTGGACAATCATGCTGAGGAACTTTGGGGGACAGCCAAGTCGCTCCAGGAACTGCCACATGCCTTGCCTGCTCACAGTGTCGAACGCTTTTGTTAGGTCGACAAACGTTACGTACAGCCCTTTGTTCTGCTCGCGGCACTTCTCCTTAAAGCTGTCTCAGCACAAAGACCATATCGGTGGTACTCCTGTTTGCTCTGAAGCCACACTGGCCCTCTGGAGGTGGTCTTCAGCGATGGCAGGTACCAGCCGATTCAGGAGCAGCCTTGCAAGAATTTTCCCAGCAATGGACAGCAGGGTAATTCCCCGATAGTTGGAACAGTCAGACTTCTCGCCTTTGTTCTTGTACAGGGTGATAACGACAGCATCACGGAGATCCTTTGGTAGTGTTCCTTCCTCCCAGCAGCAGAGAAAGAGGTCATGGTTGAGGTTGTGCAGTGCTGTGCCTCCATGTTTCCAGATCTCTGGCGGTATTCCATCAATGCCTGCTGCTTTGCCACTCTTGAGCTGGTGGATGGCTGTGAGGGTCTCTTCAGCGGTGGGCGGTTCGTCCAATTCAACCTTTACTGGGAGTTGTGGGATTTGTAGGACGACTGCTTCTTGAACAGTGCGCTCAGAGCTGAAGAGGCTCTGAAAGTACTCCGACCAGCGGTTCAAGATGGAGGTATTATCTGTGAGGAGTGCCTGGCCATTCGCGCTTCGCAGGGGACTTTGTACCAGGTGCCTGGGGCCATACACTGCTTTCAGTGCTTCGTAAAAGCCCCTGTAGTCACCATTGTCAGCGCAAAGCTGGGTCCTCTGTGCAAGTCTGGTCCACCACTCATTCTAGAGATCTCTGAGCTTGCGCTGGAGACTGCTGCAGACGAGGCGGAAGGCAGACTTCTTCACAGGGCAGGAAGGCTGGGCTAGGTGGGCCTGATGGGCGGCTCTTTTTTTTTTTTTTTTTGCTAGGTGTTCCTGGATCTCAACATCGTTTTCGTCAAACCAGTCTTTGTTCTTCTTTCTAGCGAAACCCAAGACTTCTGCAGAGGATTTTGCAATAGCAGTTTTCAGTTGTTTCCCAGAGTGTTTCAGGGGAGGAGTCTGCTGGGTCCGCTGTGTCTTTGAGCCTGCGCTGTAAATCTGTCTGAAAGGCAGCTTTCACGTCGTCGTGCTGAAGGCTGGCAACATCAAGCTTTTTCTTGGGGGGCCCCCATTTCTTGGGTTGTGGCTTGACGTGGAGCCTGAGTTTGCAGCGGACAAGGCGGTGGTCAGTGTGGCACTCTGCGCTGGGCATCACTCTGGTGAGGAGGACATCACTGCGGTCCCTCTGACGCACTAGGACATAGTCGATAAGGTGCCAGTGTTTGGAGCGAGGATGCATCCAGGTGGTCTTTCGACTGTCCTTTTGCTGAAAAGTAGTGTTGGTGATGACCAGTTGCTGCTCTGCACAGAATTCCAACAGTAGGCGGCCATTGTCATTGCAGTTCCCGACGCCATGCTTGCCGAGGACTCCTTTCCAGGCTTCAGAGTCCTGGCCCACTCTGGCGTTGAAGTCGCCAAGGATGATGACTGTCGTCTGCAGGGTGCTCTGTATGAGGCTGCGCAGGTCAGTGTAAAACTTGTCCTTTTCAGCAGGCTCTGCCAGGAGGGTTGGGGAGTACACACTGAGAAGGGTGACGTGTTGCTAGTGTCTCAGTGGGATGCGCATGGACATGATGCGGTCTGAGTGACCCGTTGGTAGGTTTTCCAGCTTAGTCGCAATGGAGGTCTTGACCATGAAACCCACGCCTGAGAGCCGTCTTTCTGATTCAAGCCTGCCTGACCAGTAGAGGGTGTATCCAGCGCCAAGTTCTTGGAGGAAAGGAAAAGTGGTTTCTTTCAATTAACATAATGTACTTATAATTTACACATGATATTTGATCATTTACAAGTGACAGTGAGCCATGGAATAATAGAGGCTGCATTCTAATTCTGATATTAAATAATTTCTTACTAGCAGCTGTTTACAGGTTTTTTTTTTTTTTTTTAAATCAGCGATGTGTCAGTGTTTCGTCAATTAGCAACCGCGTTCAAATATGTACCAGGTGTATTTTCCACGCTTGACACCGACCAGCGATAGACAATTTATTTGTCTCACACAGTCAGTGCTGGATAGTTTCCACCACTTTCGTTGTTGTGTTGGCACGTATACACAAGTATGAATAAAACAGCCTTGCGGACAAATGTAAACACAGATGCGAAACTCGGAGAAAAAAAAGGCGAGCCAAGGGATCGGAGAGGGGTGGGATGACCAGGGGGGGGGGGGGGGGAAGGGAGGCGGGGGGTTGGAGGCTGGACGAAGGAGGGAGTCAGGGACGTACGTATTAAAAAATCTGAATGGAACGACATTGCAGAAAATGCAAAACTGAATAGACACGTAAACTCTGACGCGTAATTCGCGAAGGACAAAAAAGGAGAGCGAAGGGGTCTGAGAAGGGGCGGGGAGGGGGAGGGGGAGGGGGTCGGGGTGGGGGGGGGGTATAAGGAGGCGTTTACACTGAGCTATTGTTAACCCGCGGACTGGCATGTACATGTACTGGCAACCGACACTTCAAGACCCCCGCTAGAGCTAACAGTGTTGTTGGGGTGTGTGTAGGGAGGGGCTCCTGGCGGGTGATCTAACACTGACTACTGCATAGGCCAAGTCAATATTCTGCATTGTGGCATACTCTTCTTTAAAAAAGACCGAAACAAGGTAGGCGGCTGTTGTCTTTCACTTTGAATGTATAGATCTGTTTTCATTTTTAATGGCCACTCAACTGCCCTTCCTGATTCGGTTACAGCATAACCTCTGACAGGTTCTCGTCAGTCATTCGTTGCGTGCAATGATAATGAGTGAGAGATCAGTTGACGGACGGAGATCCGTAAAATCAAAATCCTTGTGAAATCCGTATTTTTAAGAGTCAAACCCTGTCTTATACTAAAAGAAACAGATTAATGCTTAGACTGCATAGAAGAGCACATGAGTCCTTTAACTTAGTCAAGAAGAGACGCAAAACAAAGAAAAAAAAACAAAACTGGTAGAAGCAGAAACATATATGTATATATATGTATGTGTAAGCAGAACAAACATAAGAATACAAATAGACTGATCTAGTAAGAATGATAACTACACACAATTATGTGCGTTGGTCTGTGATTTTAGACCTTTGTATAATTATATCGGGTCTGAATTTTGTGCAAATCACAGCGGACTAGCACAGTGAAGGAACAACATTAATATCTGCTGGTTTGCGATTTCAGTTGAGTGCACTTTGCGAGTTCGGCGAGAGGACCCAATTAATTGACTAGGACTGGCTCAAATGCAGTTGGCATAAAAAACTGCAATCCCTGTCACTCATTTAAGGCTCCCCGAGTCAGAGTGCTGAAGTGTCGTAAAGCGTTCCCAGTGGCAACGCTTTACGAAAATATTCGCAGCTCAGTCTTTTGGGGGAGGGGGGAGGGGAGGGGGGAGGGGGCGGGGCTTCGAATGATTTAGCGTCACAGACGACATGCCTTGTCAGGTTACCGATTTGATACATTAAGAAAAAAGAAAAAAATACCAAGATAGTTGAAGGGTGGCAACTATCACAGTCAATTTGTCTGCAGACGACAACTCCGAGAAAAGATGAACAGTTAAACCACTCAACTGCAAGAGCTATATGTCCTCATGAGCCCCCGCAGTCGCGGGGACTCGTGTGGATCTGTGCCTCTTGCTAAACCACTTTGCATCTACTCATGTTCCTTTGACGGCTGGGTGTTTTTGAGGTTCAGTGACTTTACAGTGACGGACCCGAGGCGCGGCAGTGTGATAGAAAAACGGTGGAGACGGGCTTTCCACAGCAAAACACCCGGCACCGCGAACGCACATTTATTGAAACCGAGTATACACTAGCATCGCCTCTGTGCTCTTTGTCGATTGAAACAAGCAATCTGGCAAGTGCCGCTCGGACCTACGGACAGCAGTGCCACGTACTGTCGATGTACAAATGAGTCGACACAACACTTTCGGACCATTTATGGTTACGCCGCATTATCGCTGAGTATACAGATAAGATGACTAGTTTGGGATATAAACGAAACCGATTTGTCTGCTGCCTTCACTCAAGGCGGAGTAGTACGACCAGTGAACTCAACTTGAAGATCACTGAATTACATCGGCTGTCCAGCCGTTGCCGGATCTACTAGGACTGTTCAGCGGATATGGCAGTAGAGAACAAGTCCGTCTTTTACTCTGGCCGAACTTAATCGGCACCCGACTCACGTGTTTAAACCATGTTTCAATACTTTCAACACTGCACTGACGTACCGTCCTGAGTGAAGCTGGATCATTCAGTGAGTCCTTGTCGACGCAACGTCATTCCTATGCGATGTCTAATTTCGGAAATTCCCGATTTCTCGGGCAAATCGCGTCAGCAGTTGGATTGCGTCCCACGGCTTTGACCCAGCTAGCCTAAAAGGTTGTCGGGTGCAGTATGCCTGCGCACAGCAGTGCACGAGCCCACTGCGGCCGATTTCCGCCCGATGGTCTTTGCTCACTGGGGAGTAGGTCGAAAGCGGTTCAAGTTCAGTCAAGTTGTCAGTGCCTACGTTCAGCCGTTCCTAGGCACTTCCATCTTCAAGAGGCATAGATTCTTAAGGTCCCCCGTAAGAATTAAAGCCTCTTCAGCCGATAGAGACTGCTTGACTAAGATCAAGTAAACCTATACCTACTTTTCAGACCGGAGGAAACGATTTAGTTTAAGATTCAGTGTCTTTTATGTAGCCTGTATCGCAAAATGCGATCAGTTCCCGGTTTCCTAGAACTGAAGCTACACTGTGTGGGGAAAACCGGCGCTGAGTAGAAAACGGGTTTCCGTGGTGGAGTTTGCTGATAAATACTGAATCAGTCGAACTATGCTTGATGCCTATTATAATTGCCGCTACTAAGTTGCATAGATTGTTCCTAGCCTAGCCACATTCAGGCTGAAAAAAAGTCTGTAGCTGTTAATCGATTCACTGTGTGGGGCCCAGTTCAGTCCGGTCCGAATTTCAAGTTTGGCTCGGTAGAACGACATAGCTTTACCGCTTCGGTGTATGGCACAGATGGAGAAAAAAAAAATGTGTTCAGCACAAAGTTCACTTTGGATCACTCAGACAGCTTCACGTCCCATGCTCTTTTTTTTTTTTTCTTTTTTTTTCAGCAGCAGCATCGTTCTTGTCTCCTTCTCAGTGTCGCTTTCTTTCATTCTCTAGGCAGTTCGATGTGGACGAATTGAGCTTTGAGAGAAGATATCTTAGCGCTAAGAGGCTAACCATTATCCCGTTCTCATGACGTGATGTTTAACCAGTTGATGTAGACTGTGTTTCTGCAATCTTCGAAAATTTAACACACACACATACACACACAAAAAAACTAGCTGTCCCAGGAACATGGAAACAAAGTGGTGTCAGCAAGAGACGTAGATTCTCATGAGCCCCCGCAAATGGGCGTCAGTGACAACTAAATCAGTGAAAATTAGCGATTCTAAATTTCAGCCATTGACTGAACAGCCAAATGGATAGGCCTACTATTGTGAAAGAGAATGACTGTCTATGACATTCGCAAACAGTGTGTCATTACTAAAGAAGCAAGAGATAAATAGACAGATATTATCTCCCCCTCCCCTTCCGCCTCCCCCCCCCCCACCCGCAATCCCCCCCCCAACCCCCCCCCCCCTCCGAAAATAAATAAAATAAATAAATAAATAAATAATAAATGAACAAATAAAAATAAATCCATTGCAATATCCCTCAAGTGTACCCTCATGTTTAACATAGCCAACCCCATGTTGGCATTAATTTTTACCCTTTGACTTTCGTTACCGCTTTTTCTCGAGGCAATTTCTGCTTTGGTTTATTAGCCCTTTGGCTGTCAACAGCGCCATTTAGCAAAACGATTCCTGCAGGAATTACTCACCTTGCCAAATGGCGCTGCTGACAGCCAATGGGCCAATGAACCAAAGTAGTGGTTATCGGAACTCTTGATACTAGATCTAAGCCTTTTAAATGCTGACGAAATGACCTTCAGAGGGGGGTGTCTTGTTTTTACTGAACAAACGACTAAACGATCACAAGGAATCGTGTGCGAGATTAATTTAGGTTTTTGAGTCCCTTCTTTAAGGACCCCCCCCCCCACTCCCCCCCACCCTCCACCGCCCCCCCCCCACCCCCATAAAAAAACAACAAAAAACACACAAACTGAAAAATCAATTAAACAAATAATAACTGCATTTGCGCTGATGTTGTTAAATATTTTGGTTCGTAGCATGTTTTAAGTTCGAAGGGTGTATGGGTTGAACGCATGTTTTGATGGACGGATTTTATTTTTCAAATCATTTTTGAAATGTAACATGTATTTTTGTCTCGCCTTTACCCTTTGGCTGTCGGTGCGCTTTTTGTCGAGGACGGAGTGATTCATATAGGAGTTACCTCGACAACAATAACAAAAACAAAACAAAAAACAACCGCGCTAACGACAGCCAAATGGTTAATTGCAAATAGATAAGGATTCATGCACACAAGGCTATTTTTTGTTTGTGTAAATATTATATTTTAAATACTAAATACATTCCTTGTGCTTCTAGACAGAAACAAAAACTCCGTCACACTGTTAAAACAAAACTTAATTTGTTTGGTTCTGTCTCAGAAGCATGGCTCTGTTCGACACCAATGCCGGCGTGGATGTCCACCTGCTATACGGGACCATGGTGGACGGCAGGTTCCAGCGCTACTTGAGCCTGGAGGCCGAGGATCGGAATGATATAGCCGATATCTACCACGACGACAAAGTGGCACGGTCTGGAAACTGTGTGACCGATGGAAATGGACTGGCATTGCATCGGGTGGGTTTGCTGTGGGTTTCCCAGTGAACAAAGAACCTCGGGCCGACGTCGGCCGCAGTAGGCTTGCGCAGGGCACTGCTCGGGGCGCAATGCGGCCGACGTCAGCGACTGGATGATTCCTGTAGGAATCATAAAGACGAAAACCGCTTCTGACAGCCAAACGGTTAACAAAGTAGCTATGGCTGACGTCGACGGAAGGCCATTTTTCCTGTGGGTTGCTTTTGCCTTTACAAGCATTTGAAAATTATACGCGGTAATGCGAACACAAATAAAACAAGATGGGATAAACCTTGCATACAAAGTCCCTTCGATATATGAGCTGTTCTCGCTGTTGTCTTAAATCTGAGTCTGATGTTGAAATGCCAGTGTAGCAGTTTTCAAGCTTGTACGTTCACAAACATTGGAGATCTGTGTGTTTACGTTACATTTATACGCTCATATGTGCACACACACATACACACGCGCGCACGCACGCACACTATGCCAAAAGTACGTTCTGCTGCGAGGTACACATGATGTAATTTTCATCTTGTTACTTCAGTAGTCAGAGGTCGAGACCTGATTGCCTATGACGTCATGGGCATACCTTTCAATTTGCTCGACTGCGTCCCATCCTAACAGTCTCTTTTATAAATAGAAGAGACTTAAAACGGCGATGGGGGAGGAGGGCAGGTGAGGGACAAATAATGTTACGATCCAACTTAAATCCTTTGGCTGCCGGTAGCGGTTTTTGTCGCGATTATACTTACAGGAATCATCGCCACAAAACAGCTGCCGACAGCAAAAGGGTTACGGGCTGTCGGGTGCCGCGTTGTCCAAAGGTTAACCATATCCAGTGTATAAATGTCCATTGACATTGTTGGTAATTTGCAGGCACTGCACACGAGTCGCTATGGCTGACGTCGACAAAAGGACATATTTCCTGTGGGTTTCTTTTGCCTTTATAAGCCTTTGAAAATTAAACTCGGTAATGCGAACACAAATAAAACAAGATGGGGTAAACGATGCGTACAAAGTCCCTTTGATATATGAGCTGTCCTGGCTGTCGTCTTAAAACTGAGTCTAATGTTGAAATGCCAGTGTCGCAGTTTTCAAGCTTGTACGTTCACAAACATCGGAGATCTGTGTGTTTACATACATACGCTCATTATGTACACACACACACACGCACGCACGCACACTATGCCAAAAGTACGTACTGCTGCGAGGTACACATGATGTAATTTTCATCTTCAGTTGTCAGAGGTCGAGGCCTGATCGCCTATGACGTCATGGGCATGCTATTCAATTTGCTCCACTGCGTCCCATCCTAAAAGTCTCTTATATAGATAGAAGGGACTTAAAACGGCGATGGGGAAGGGGGGCAGGTGAGGGACAAACAATGTTACGATCCAACTTAAATCCTTTGGCGGCCGATTCTTACAGGAATCATCGCCACAAAACAGCTGCCGACAGCTAAAGCCGGTTACGGGCTGTCGGGTACCGCGTTGTCCAGAGGTTAACCTTATCCAGTGTATAAATGTCCATTGACATTGTTGGCAATTTGCAGGCACTGCACACGAGTCTCAGCAGGGGCAAAGGTTCTGTGAGAGTGAACAAGGATCGGAAGGACTTGCTGAGCATTCAAGGCCGCGAAAGCACCTTTCGGGTGATCAAGGACAAATGGCAGGGACCCCCAATACGAGAGGTGACCAGAGCTGGGCTGTTTTTCTCTAACCGCGGGTTCACTGGTAAGTTTTGTTCAGTAATTCTTTAAACTCTTCGGCTGTCGACAGCGTAAAAAAAGCGCTACTGAGAGCCAAAGGGTTAACGGGAGTCACAGATTATTCACAGCGAATGCACATACTATTCACCCATGGAACCCCGGCTGATGCGCTACGCCGAGAAGAGACACCGACAGTGATATTTCACAGGTGACGCCAGTACAGATTGACGCCTGAAGCTATTCTGGCACGTCCCTTTAACTATCACGGTCTTTATTGCCTTCATTCGGAGCACGTCCTAGCTAATGAAACACCGTCCTGAACGTTCTATGGCCGTTCTATCACCGGCTGGGCTATTGAGTAGTCTTTAGAAACAATAACCACAGGAGATGCACCCCAGTGCGCAAAGGCCCCACCCGGGTCTGCCCTGGGGGACTTGGGTGGGGTTAGGTATTTTTTAGTTCCCAGGGTCACCCTGGTGAGCCCCACAGGGTGGGTTTTTCTCTCTATTCTGGGGCATGTGTTTCTGTCTACCCTTTGTCCATTCACCTGTATTTGCCTTTTTAAAACTCTCCCTACTGTCTGCACTGCCTGTAGCTCTTGATATTGGATGTGTGTTGCTAAATGGTCTTAGCTTTATTTATGCCCCATGTTGTAGGTTTATTTAATGTATTTGACCGGCTGGCGACATACATTCAATTTTCTGTTTATTTTTTTTTTCACAAGCAGTGCAGGCACGTCCTGAGAAAGCCTTGTTGCTGTCGGGACGTTAAGCAATGTACAATCAATCAATCAACCAGTGCGCAAAGATCCTCTGGTCGACGACGGCCGCAGTTGGCCTGCGCACGCCTGTGCGCGGGCCAACTGCGGCCGTCGTCGGCCCAAGGACTTTTTGCTACCTGGAACGGTCTTTCAGAGCGATTGTGAAAGTCATCACTTAACTCATTCGCGGAGAGCCGCATCCGGATGCGCGGCATAAGCCGCGCATCCGTATGCGGCTGGCCGCGAGTAAGTTAACCCTCTAGTGTGTGTAACCACCGGTACTCTACACCGTATTGGTGACTGCACTGGCACGGGGGTTAAGCGCGTTACCACCGGTACTCTGCACTTACACGGGGCCGGTTGGCGTAGAGTCAGATTCACACTATTTTGATCATTACACGTTTGCAGACCGGGCCGAGTGTGCCTTTTGCGAGATGCCGATCCGTTTCCACGGTTCCTCTGATGACCCATTCGAGATTCACAAAAAGCTGGCACCCAGGTGCCGCTACTTGAAGGCGGTCAGGGACCATGGCGCACGGGCAAGCGTAAGTACCAGAGATAACGGCAATGCTTTTCGGCGTGAAAAATACACAATCCAGACCCAAAAGGTGACTGCCAAGCGTGTAGCATGCAGAGAAGAACGGCAACGGAGAAAGAAACACGCTTAGAAAGAAAACACAGTTAAAATGCAATTTATTAATATTAATATTCTTCAAAATAGACAAACAAAGAAGTATGGCGATCACTCACTACTTATCTTATCAGCGAAGAATGTGGCATGAAAACATCGACGGGAAGAATCTGTAACTGATGAGTGTTGCGGTTACGACGGGAAAAGACCGCATTTGAAAAATTGTATGTTCATGTGTGTGTGTGTGTGTGTGGTGTGTGTGTATGTATATGTGTGTGTGTCTGTGTGTCTGTGTGTCTGTCTGTGTGTGTGTGTGTGTGCCGGTGTGTGTGTGTGTGTGTGTGTGTGTGTGTGTGTGTGTGTGTGTGTGTGTGTGTGTGTGTGTGTGTGTGTGTGTGTGTGTGTGTGTGTGTGTGTGTGTGTGTTGCAGCCCGCCTTAGGTAGAAAACGGATGCACCATTCCACCACGTCTTTACATATTCTCACCCGCCCGGTGTGACTGAGCTGCCGGCCCAAAAGCTGTATGAAGTGCGCGTGCTGTCTGGATGGTCACCTGAGCGCATGCGTATCAAAGAGCTACAACTACTTTATGAAGCGGAAGGAAACATCAACTACGGAGGAACATCCTCGCCGCAGATCGCCGATACATGTAGGCCCTATGTTGTCAAGCAAACGCCAACTGGGCTGGCCGCGTAAGCCCGTTGAGGTGGCCGGTGAAATCACAAGACTGACGGGAAAACTACGAACTTCACAAGTTATGCCCCGAGCCGCTGTCAGGGGGCATAACTTGTGTAGGCGGTATAGTTCTTGTGAAAAGGGTACTGTGGGAACGCCTTTACCCAGTTTTGCCAAATAATATAGGAACTAGTATGTCAATGTACGTAGCTTATATACCAGAAACACGAAGTACATTCAAACCTGTGTAAGGGACTACCCAAGGGACTATCAAAAGGTGGTTGCCTTTGACAGGTGTTCTCAGTCGAGTCCTCACGATCACACCGGAGGACCGTCATCTAAGTACAACAGAAAGAAGGCCATCGGAACGAAAATGGGTGTTATGCTTAGAAAGGTGATAATCTTATAGAGGTGGTCGCCTTGACAGGTTTGACTGTAAATTTGTGGTGACGGCACAGGACCACAAACAAACCCGAACACGCTAGCCGCTTTCCTCTTATGCTTTTTTTTTTTTTAAGGATTCCTAGGTTTTTAAATATGTCTTTTCTCGTGTGTGCTTTATAAATTATGTTTGCATTGTTCTGTTAAATAATTGTTATACAGAGAAGACAGCTTACTTGTATTCAGTTCTGCAGAATAGTCTCTATTTACACTAATCGACGCTGAGCTGTTCGAACACTCATATCCAGCCCATTGACTTATGTAGTACTTAAACCTATTGCAGTAGTAGTTTTTTTATTTTATAAATATTGTTTTCTCCTTATGTAATACGCATTCCACCGCTCATTCAATCTGTTGCTGTGAGTTGTAAATATACGGTATTTCGAAAGTATTGCAACTACTTAATAATCCAACGAATATGAATAAGGCATAATACAGTTTGAAATACTGAAATCATTTGAATGGTGCCACAATTTTAAATACAGTTTGACTGTGTGACGTGCCGAATGACACAACCCTAACACCCTCACTGACGAGAAAAACAGAAGACAAATCCGACAACAAGAGACATAGATCCTCATGAGCCCCCGCAGTTGTTATATATATATATAATTATCGTTGATTTTGCGCGGTTTTGTCTATCTTTTGTCATTTTCAAACCTGTATTGTCAAAATCCACAACAATTGTGCTTTACGTTAATCATTCGACATTTTGAAATGATCTACATGTCTTCCTCAAAATTTATGTTGTAACGACGAAAACATTGGATTAAAATTCCGAACAAACAAGTGATCTTTGATCATATGCTTGACCCGGGCTTTTAATCCACTGAAATCATTTATTATTCAGGTAATGTTTATTAATTGTTATTTGACACATGGTTACAACACAAAACGCACAGTTTAAAATGACCTGCTATTTTTTGACATTTTGGGAGGAAAGAAAAGACCGACCATAGTCCTGCTGGTGAGAACCTTTTTTTTTTTTTAGCTTTTCAATACATTTTTTACCACTGACGCATATGGTGCGTTTATTATTTCCTTAGCAGTTTCATAATCAGTATGCAATAATCTTTCATAATCAGTATGCAATAATCTTTCATAAGCAGTATGCAATAATCTTTCATAATCAGTATGCCATTACAGACTTGGTTGTGGTAATTATGCATGAATTGTTAAACGCGTGCCTTTAGAAGCCGAGGCCACCATCGTCGATGTCAGATGAGGGTTCAAAGGTAGTGCCTTATTAACCCTTTGGGTGTCGGTAGCGGTTTTAGTCGCGATGATTCCTGCAGGAATCATCGCGACTAAAATCGCTACCGACACCCAAAGGGTTAATGTACAGCCTGCCGCTTGTGATCTCGAGGTATGGCAGTAAAAAGCATGCCTTGGGTAGGTTACCACCCCTTACTTACACACGTGTCAAACCATGCTGGCCAAAATCCCTTGCCCCATACCATCTACGATTTCTACTGGCGATACCGTTTAGCGGATTGAAAAGACGTGAATGTGTTAAGATTCACAATCACAGACCCGTACATAGTCGGAATTTTACGATTAACTCAGAATGGATTCTTATGGTTAACTCATTCAAAGCTGCGGAAGTGTCGTATAACCGGCGTTGCCTGCGTTGGCGCTATACGACACTTCCGCAGCTATTGATGCGAGGTGCCTTGAATGAATGAATTAACACACGTTGAAACAAGTAACTTGAGCATGTTTTCAGTTTCTTTCAGCATAGTGGTTGTGGCATCAGTCATAGCTTTGTGGTATTCAAGATTAGTACTTGTTTACGATATTTACATGTGATTCCAATGTTATTGAAGCCTTAACGCTGACGTGATAATTGCTCAGTCAGAGGCGGATCTGGGAGCCCCCCCCCCCCCCCCCCCCCCCACCCGATCCAAAATTCTTTAAAATGCTATAACACAGTCCCTTTTCGGGGTGTTTAGACCCCCCCCCCCACCCCCCAACCCTTAGTTCGATATTTTGGCGAATGGTGAGAGTCTTAACACGCACACGCACCTTATCCCCCCCCCCCCTCCCCTCCTCCCCCATATCCTCGCTTTTTGATTCTTCGGCCCTTTGAAGCAAGGTCTAACGTGGGGAGGCCTTTTGTATGAGGTTGAAGGTCCCCGACAAGAAGTTGGACTCCCCTCCACCCCTCCCTCGAGGTAACTAATCCGCCCCTGTCAATTCACCTATATGCTGTGATTGGTAACTTAACATCGATACATTCTACCTGAAAGAATTATTTTATACACCTGTCCTCTCTACATTGTTGATATTTAATTCTTTAGAAGAATTGATTTTCCAAGACAAGTTTCTCAGCATTCTCTTTTGCAAACATGAAGCTTTTGCCTTCAGCTTCTCGTGTTAGTTTGCTGTGCAAATGTGTCCGCCCTGTGGAGGCAAGAGATAATTTCCTTTTTTTTTTTTTTCTGAAAAGCAAGACATTCATTTATTTTTAAACAAATATTTTGGACCTTACGGCAGTAGGGTTCATAAGTACAGACGGAGACACACGCATAATATAGTTGAGTGTTACGTTGTCCTCCACGGATGTGATCTGCGGTTTGTCGTGTGTCAGTACTCAGAACGCGAATGAAACAAAACTTTATACCGGAGTCATCAAATTCTGCGACATTTGTGTAAATATTTGACAAAGCCAGTGTACCCATTATTGAGAAAGGCGTTTCATTGTATAACAATGAAAATCTTGCTTTTCCGTCTCAAAAACGGACTTTGCCAAATGAGGGCAGATTGTATATATACGATGGATGCTTATTCAGAATGTGCAACGGTCTGTCATTTTTCACTTGACGGCGTAGAGCCGTCAGGTTCAAAACCACAGATCAGCAGATATCTACCCTGGAAAGGCAAAAGACAGTAACCCAATGCGCAAAAGGTCATCGGGCCGACGTCGGCCGCTGTTGGCCCGCTCGCGGCTATGCGCGGGCCAAGGTTATGCGTTTGCAAACAGAGAGATTTTTTTAATTGTGTCAAAATTAAAATCTCGTTAAAAAGTTAACTTATTATATTTTGCAATCACCCGGCAAAAATCAACAACAACATGTTAACTTATTTGTTTCCGTGTAGTCAGGACTTTCAGAGGGATCTTTCTGTATCATGTTGAAAAGCTTCAGGCCAGGCAGATCGTGATGTAATCAAAATTCTAGTACAAACGTCAGATAAAATGCTCAGATTGTATTTTTTATTCTTCTTGTTGTGTTTCGTGTAACGTGCATCATGCTTGCTTCGCTTTATCTGAAGATGGAAAATCATTTCTCAAGTAATGTTAGTTATTTGGGTTTAACGCCGAGCAGGCAACTAAGGCCATCTCACGGCGGTCCCAAGTAATGATGTAGATATTATGCAATTGTACTCGACCCTTTTCTATCTTTACTATTTAAGTCAGGGCGACGATATCATAATTTCGTTAAAATGAAGTATTAACCCCATCAGTGCCAGAGTCTTTGAAATCACCGCTGATAGAGCGCCATTAGCCTCTTCTAATCAAACAGGATATGGTTGAGGCAGGCAAGAGGCAACGATCCTCATGAGCCCCCGCATTTGCGGGAGCTCATGAGGATCGTTGCCTCTTGCAGCTGTGTCGTTTGTTGGCCCTGGTATTTAAAGGGTAAATACAACATTTACAACAACAACAACAACAACAAATAAACGCAACATGATTATCCCTAGTGTGGACCCACCTCGTTACAATGTAACATTCCTTCTCCCTTTCTCTCAATTGTGGAAAACAGAGGTTTGTTTGTTAGTAAAGTTAACCACAACGGTAAATGAACTATATTGGCTTTTTGTAATTGCTGCAAGCCACTTTTTACTTTTGTTACTTTTCTGCTTTGCTTTGGTGTGATAAATAAAATGTCCATACACCAAACTGGTTTTGTCTTGTTCTTTGTTGCTCTTGTTCTTTCGTGCTGTTATTGTAAAGGTGTTGTCTTTGTTTTGTTGGCCATAGTTATTTCAGTTTGTTTTCTTTTTTGTTAATACATATCATTTTTTTTTCAAACTGATTTCGTTGACGTGTTACTGTTAAAAAGAGGCAGTTATCGATATATTTTTGATCTTGAAGATAGATACTTACAAATATTACGTGACAGAGGCGGATCAATTACCCGTGTGTGTGTGTGGGAGGGGGTGGGGTGGTCCAACGTTTTGTTTGGAACCTTCAACCTGACACAAAAGTGTGTGTGTGTAGGAGGGGGGGGGGTCCAATGTTTTGTTTGGGACCTTCAACCTGACACAAAAAGGCCGTTCCGACGCTAGACTTTATTCCAGTTGCCGAAAAATCAAATCAAATGAGGGGGGGGGGGGGGGCGGCGGGGGCAAACACCCCAGAAAGGGACTTTGTTGTAGCATTTAAAACTTTTTTTTTTGGGGGGGGGGGAGGATCCCCCTCTCCCGATCCGCCGCAGCATGATGAGATCATTTGTAGAACTGACCTAACACTGTAAACAATACTCAAAACTGAAAAAAAATTATATAATTTTGTAATTATTAGAACTCCGTTGTGTCATCTCTCACTCTCTCTCTCTATCTCTCTCTCTCTCTCTCTCTCTCTCTCTCTCTCTCTCTCTCTCTCTCTCTCTCTCTCTCTCTCTCTCTCTCTCTCTCTCTCTCTCTCTCTCTCTCTCTCTCTCTCTCTCTCTCTCTCTCTCTAGACAGTGTACATCGTGTGAAAACAAATAATTAATTCTCATTATATAAAAAAGAATGATGTCTGATGGGCGCCACATTCCGACCCGTTGCCTGAATGGTCCTTGCTGGTGTGCGTATTTTGATTGTTTTCCACAACCTTCCTTGGCACTGACCGGGGAGGGTTGTGTGAGACGCTCGGGTTGCGCCGGTACGGGCTGTCCTGGCTCCGGGTAGGACTGTTGTTCCTGTCATATATCAACCCGAATGAGATTATTCATACAGGACTGATGTCATCCAAATGCTCAAATTTATGATTATCAATTGATTAGTACTACAGAACTCTATTGCTGTCGTAACTGTGAAATGTGTGTGAGTTTTGATTGCGACGTAGAACCGCTATCAAGTCTATATCCTTCAATATTGACGCTATACTCAAAGCGATTTTAAACTCATTTTGTACCTGAGAAATCGGTGACTTACTGCACGATATAGATTCATGTACGTTTTTCTGACATAGATAACGTGTCTAATGTGTGAAGTCACGACGGAGTCTCAAACACGTTTAGTTCGTATTTGTTGTGTGATAGACCGTAACGGATCAGAGACACCCAGTCCGTGCGACGATTAGTCGCGATACAATCATACAACATAATCCTATTACTAAGAGGTTCAGGATTAGCACTTGACACCTGATGACTGATCAGTGTGTGATGACTGGCTTAGTGGTCAACACCCGCGTGCAATTCTCATCGGAATGCGCGTATAATTATGACAATTGCAGCGCTCTCATCTGTGACTTTACAAACTGTGCTAGCCTGTGTATTGAACAAGAGTGCACAACTCAGTCGCTATTAAAGTGATTCTTATCACTGACTGTGGCGGTAGCAAATAGAATAAGATTACTCTGGTACGCTTCATCGCGTTTTGTTTTTAGCAACGGTACGTCGCACGCGCAGAGACCTATATATCTGCAGACTTTTTTTTATTTACATCTACGATCCGCTATCTTTTTCTTCCTTTTTTTTATCTTTCGCGCATGTCTCAGTGCTGTATTTTGACCACTGATCTGCATGCCACATTGTGACATTTTGTTATTGTTGTTTAAACTGTCATTTACTTTGTTAGTATATTTGAAACTAGTATTTGGTTGCGAAGTTACCTGACATGTTTACTAGTGTCAGCGATCATTTGCTTAGAATAGGCCACCTCAATGTACCTTTGCAGTAAAGTATCAGACGTTACAGTACTACTCAACCAACCCTCCCCATATCATATATTTGGCTTTACAGAAAGTAGGTTGACAGAGAATATAAGTAACCAAGCTATCACCATACAAAATTTCTCCATTCATAGGCGAGATGCTTCAGTGCCTGGTCATACTGGCATTTGTGCTTATGTTCACAATACTATTGCTAACAACGTAACACGACGATGTGACCTGGAATCCACCCATGTGGAAAGTCTGTGGCTTGAGATAAAGCAACCGCCAAGTCAACCCCGACCTTTGTATGTTTTATTTACAGAAACCCCGCAGCTACAGTGTCCTGGCAAGATGATTTTGTTGTAATGGTTGACAAAGTACAAAACTCCAAGGGTGATATACATATACTCGGTGATTTTAATGTTGATTTATTGAAACCTGGCAACACGTCATGGAGATCCATGATAACGTTCTTAGGCCTTACACAAGTAGTTCAGTCACCCACCAGGGTCACTGCTACTTCATCCACATTAATTGACCATGTTTATACAACCAACGTCAGTGCCCTTAGCAATGTCTATGTACCCAGCACCTGTCAGTGATCATTTTCCTATTTGTTTTTCATTATCTGCGAAGTTGCCAAAGAAACTTCATAAGGAGCATATAACCATCCTCTACAGATCATTCAAAAAATTTAACCAAGATGATTTTTTGCATGAACTTTCCCAAACACCATTTTCCGATGTGTATAACTATAACGATCCCAATGTAGCGCTGTCCCACTGGTATAAGTTGTTTCTCGGTGTTCTTGACAGACATGCCCCGAGGCGCACTAAGCGTGTTAAACATCCCACTGTGCCTGAGTGGCTGACGGATGAGATTAAAACTGCGATGGAACTAAGAGATCTATTGAAACAACAAAAGAAATTTGACGAGTACAAAAAACAGCGAAACCTAGTTAAATCATTATTTCGTAAAGCACAGAGGCAGTATGCTGAAAAGATTATTGCGGGCGGCAAAGACATACGCAGCGTGTGGCAGGTGATTAACACATTTACTAAAGGACAATCTAGCAAATCAACGAGTGTCCCCCCGCACCTCACAGCTGATGTATTTAATGAACACTTTCTTAACATTGCTAAAACCCTGTCACAGACGAACACCAGTGAGCCAGGTGAATACGTATGTTCAGAACAATTGAAACAGCACAGTCAGATAAACGCCGGCAATACTTTCTCAGTTCTCCTAATGACCGTCCTTGATGTAGGAAAATCTATAACCAACATAAAAAGTAAAACATCTTGTGGTGTAGACGGTATTAGCAGTAAAATCCTGAAAATTGCGCTCCCTTATATTGTTGAATCATTAACCTTTATATATAACCTTTCGATTCAAAAGAACATGTTTCCCAATGAATTGAAAATAGCAAAAGTTATTCCTCTACCAAAAAGCAAAGATCTGAGCGACCCAAGTGAGTACAGACCAATTTCAATCTTATCAGCAGTGTCCAAACCACTTGAAAAGCATATACATAATCATTTACTTCAATTCTTGGAGAAAAACCCCCTTATTAGTACTGCACAATCAGCTTTTCGGCCTAAACATTCGTGTCAGACAGCCTTAACTCTCATAACCCACAAAATGGCTTACTGCCATAAATGAGTCCAAACTTTCAGGTGTAGTATTTCTAGATTTTAAAAAAGCCTTCGATCTCATTAACCACTCAATCTTACTAAAGAAGTTACCTTTATATCACATTGACTCAAATGCAGTCGCTTTCCTCTCGTCCTATCTCTTAGACAGAACGCAGAAAGTGTTCTTGAATGGTAAATACTCAGCGAAAGGACTGGTGACCCATGGTGTTCCTCAGGGATCCACCCTAGGACCGTTATTATTCAACATCTTTATAAATGACCTTCCACTGTCAATATCACACCCCGACACAAACTGTGAACTATTTGCTGACGATACATCATTACATGTATCTGATAAAAATGTTTCAACCGTGAGCGCTGTCCTCCAACATAGTTTAGATGAAGTGTCAACTTGGTGTGAAGAAAATCATATGATTATTAGTATTCCTAAAACGAAAAGTATGTTGGTGACAACACGCCAAAAGCATCAACGTGGTTTGCAACCCCTTGTGCTGTCCCTTCACTCTCAGCCCATAGAGCAAGTGTCAAAACATCGTTTGTTAGGAGTGACAGTCGACGAACAGCTCAGCTGGGAGCCTCACATAGAAACTGCCTGTAAAACTATTTCGAAGAATCTCTTTTTATTATCCAAATTAAGTCGTATAGTTGACATTGATGCTCGAAAACTATTCTTTAACGCACACATCAAGACACATTGTAATTATGCTTCCAATATTTGGGACGGCTGTGGAGACATTCATTTGAAAAAAAAAATAATTCCCTTTACCGGCGAGGTATTAAGCTTATTCTTCCTGGTTCGTCCCCTACTGATGAAAGACTGAAGGCCCTTAATATCCTACCACTCAGTAAACAATTGGAACTTAATAGATGCTTATTAGTGCAAAAATTTCTAAACGATGCCGCCCCTCCCTATCTCCGTGAGCTGTTTTCCCATACGAATAGAGAGAACACGAGGAAAGGCTTACTCCATCTCCCAAAACCGAGAATCGACATCTTCAAATCTAGCATATCATTTTCCGGTGCTAAGTCATGGAATAACTTACCCTCTCATTTAAAGTCTATTTCAAAGTTATCTATCTTCAGAGCTCGCGTCCATAAATATCTGCTGTCGATGTGAATGTTCTATTTTTCTGCTTAGTATGTTGCTCCAGCACAGCAGATTGCTGCAGATTATGTAATAGTTTGACTGTCTGCATTAACATGTCAGGTTCATACACGTATATATATATTATTGTTTTAATTCTTTTTGTATTTTATTTTTTATTATTACTTTTTATTCTTTCTGATGGTGGGGTGGGGGGTGAGGTGGTATGGGTACTTATATATATATTTTTATCTTTTGCTGTATCGTCTGATGTATTTTTATATGTGTAGAGTAGCAGGACAGTTTGGAAGATAGGCATTGCTATGCCTAAAACTTTTTATCCTGAATAAAAACGTTTCATCATCATCATCATCATCTCTCTCTCTCTCTCTCTCTCTCTCTCTCTCT